>VZDJ01000024.1:656607-676412 GCA_008694505.1 Cyanoderma ruficeps | reverse complement strand
TTTCTATATATATATATATATATATATAATTTTTTTTACATCTCCTCCACATCTCCTCCATTCTCAAGGTGGGCTCCAGAGGTACTTTTTACCAGAAGAGTAAAATGACCCACCAGTGGGGCTACTGGATGAAAAGCTGCCTATAACAGTGCTCCAGCCTGGAAAGATACAACAAAAGCCCTCTAGTGCTCTTGGGTGTTTACTTGGCAGGAAGCAGTGGAGGATGTTGAGCAATCACCACTGTGCATATATGCATTATAAATGCAGAGTATTCAGAGCACTCCCGTGATGCCAGATGTTCACAGCTCTTCTCTTTACTTTTCAGTAAGGGTTTTCCCTGCTGTACAACTGTTTATGGGCTTTGCTCCCTTGGTGTTTGGGGGTTCCTGCTGTGCCTAAATTCTGCTAAGGCATCAGGACACAAGTTCCTTGATGCAAGCATATATCTTCCCAGTGCTCATAATAAAAGAAAAAAAGTTAATTCTAAAAAGTGAATTAACATTTGCTAAATCCCAAAGTCTTTTGATAACTGAAGAATATGAGATCCTGTGGAATTAGGATGATTTACTTACAAAAGAGTAAAGAAAAGCTGCAGAAAATTGCTGGCACTAACTGTAAGTGATAGGAATGGAGAGCTTGGAGCTTAACTCACCTCAGCCTTTCCCTTCCTATATTTTGCTCTGTGTAGAGCAGTGTGGATGCTGATTTGGCACAATTTCTGTACTCACTGGATATGGGTGGGGGCAGCCTTCCATGCATCACATTGATTGTGTGGGGTCATGCTCTTCTTCTCTTCAGAGATTGAGAAATCCTTAAAGAGGGGTGGGCAGGGAAGGTTGAAGTTCTTTCTGTAGCAAAGGCACAATAGAAAACAAGCAGCTTCACTATTGTGTTTTGCTGACTGTCAGATTTGTGTCAGCTTCAAAAGCAGCTTCTGCTGGAAGGGACTATTCAGCTGGTGGGAAAGACATTGAGAGGGTGTAGGTGTGAGTGATTTGTCCTAAATTTATATTTAGTCCTTTAGCTTAACAAGCACTCTAGTGTTAATTAAGCCTGTGAATTTTTTTGTGTGACAGGATGTGACAGCCATTCTCACTTCATGTGGGGGCAAGCATCACGGGAAGGTAAAGATGCAGTCATTAAACTACTGAAGCAAACTATTTAGTTTTCAAGGGTACCATTGCCTGTTTTGTGAAAGCCAAGCTGTTCTTTCAAAGTTTCTGGTTTCTGTGCTCATTGTGTTGTTTACTTACACACACACACACACACATAACTAAAGTCATGATGTTACATATACTTCCTGACAGCTTTGGCAACTCAGCCTGGGATATGAAGGTCAAGCCTGGTACAACGTGGTTTGCATTATGTTTTATGTCTCCTCACAGGACACCATACAGGGACAGGTAGATTACACATACAGGGCCAGAACAAAGCTAAGGTTAAGGTGCCAAACTTTTTATTTAGCAATTTTCCAGCTTTCACAAATTATGTTTACTCACTAATTAGACCATTTAATCAATATTATTATTTTAATTTTAAATATTTT
The DNA here is from genome assembly GCA_008694505.1 of Cyanoderma ruficeps. Lineage (NCBI taxonomy): Eukaryota > Metazoa > Chordata > Aves > Passeriformes > Timaliidae > Cyanoderma > Cyanoderma ruficeps. The sequence continues at coordinate 674,866 of VZDJ01000024.1, read as the reverse complement.
TGTAATGTCTTACATAAATATTTCATATGAGAATATTTTGTTATATCTCTGTCTTGGGTATTTAAGAGCATAGAAATTCCGTTGTTAGTAAATAAATGCATGTCTGGGAAATTCAGAGCAGTTTTAGGTTGTAAGGTGTAACTTAAGTAAAATAAAAAAGCTTGTGATGTAATGCAGTCCTGGCTATGCACCACAAAAACCAGAATTCAAATCACCAGTGTGTGTGAAAACTCTGGGGACCATTACCACTTGCACCCCTGTAAGGCAGGATCAACTCTGTTGCAGCCAATCAAATCTCGTCAAGGTAAAATGGATGTGTTGGGCTGGTAACTTCTGCATAGGAAAATAACTGAGCTTGGCTTGCTATGACTCTACTACCTGATGTCAGCTCATTTTGATAAAGGCAAGAACCAATATTTTTCATGATCCATAAACAAATAACTTTGTGGGGTGCATACACAGATATAAGAGAGATGTAATGGCAGCTATATACAGTACTTCTACAATACTGCTGTTCCTGGTCAGGACTGGTACTTGTTATAGCTGTGCCTGCAAGAGATTTCAACCCTCTTATCTACTATAAGGGATGAAGCATTCAGATTTGGGCCCAGAATTTTCCTCAGTGGAAAACCATGAAGACTATGTCCAGTGTATGGCTGTATCATCTTATCTCTAGCTTGCCACAAACATTAATGGCACAAGAAAAGAGGTGGCAGAGAAGCAGACTCAGAGAAGTAGCTGGAACTATTAAACACACCTAGAAAAATTGTCTGCCTTTCTTCTTTCTTTCTGCTTCTACCCCTCTGATCATTCCAATTTGTTTTCTGCTTGCAGTGAGTACTGTCAGCCAGGGAACTGCAGGAAAATCAGCAATTGCCTGGTTAAACTGTCTGAAACCAATGTTTCTGAAACCAGGTAAAGTGCTATCCCAGACAATGTCTGGAGGCATTAAACAGAGGGGAAGTATAAGAATAATATGCTTTCTTCTGCTTGCAAGATTTAAAGTAGCTCAAGATTCTAGCTTGCAGGAGCAGAAGTCAAAAAACCCAGGCTTAGTGAAGAAAGCTTGTTATTTAGGGTAAAGGGATTTAGTTATAACATTACAGAGGTTGTGATGGTTTTGCTCTCTGATCCCTTCATCTTTTACCAAAGGATGTTGCAATGAACTAGATTTTAGAAAGAGTTCTTGCAGAATGGAGAAATTCCAACAAAGAGAGATTTCCTTTCAAAGATGCAGTGTCCCAGTTTAGCAAAACAACAAATATATTTTCAGTAATGCTTGTTCTCTTGAACATTAATGTCTGATTTAGTGTTTAGTTTTGATGCTTCTGTTATTCAGCTTGATCCATAATGGATGCTATGTAGTTTTTTTTGTTTTGTTTTGTTTGTTTTTTCTTTCTTCCCCCTTTCCTTTTTGTTTTTAAATAAATCATCAGTCTTGTCAGAAGTTCTTTCATGTGGGATTTTTTTAGCACGTTCTTCAAATAGGAATGCTCTTTATCAACAGCAAACCCATGGGTCCTTTCTGACCCCAGGCCTCTGAGTAAAAGAATTAATTTTTATCCCCAGGGCAAGTTATGGCCAATGACCCTGCTGCAGTCAATCAATCTTAGACAACACTAAAGGAACTGCTTAATTGCTTACCACATTTCTTTCATCTTCTTGGATATCCTCCATTCACAAGTTCATGCCCATGCTCGAAGGTGTACATGTGGCACAAGTATGTCAGGGACTGGTGTCTCACTCAGGGTCACTCTCTTCACAGTCCCAAGAAGAGGTGCAGAAGGTCTTCCAAGTGTTACTGCAAACCTGCAAAACTGTGTATCCTATGGGCTCACACCATCCTGTTCCCAGTGGAGCCCTAATGGACCTAATGGCTTTGAAGTGGTCTTAGAGATTTTTTACTGTGAAGGAAAAAAATCAGAATTTTATACTAGCTGGTTGAGTTTTCTCTCAGGGATCAGGTGGTATGCAGGACTGGACCCAGATTCCAGGGATTCACTCATTGTAGAGTTCAGGACTCCATTTTGCCGGCCCCGATGTCTGGCAACCAGATATTAAGCTGAGAGAAACTGCTGATTGCCAAATAAAACTATTTATTTTGAGAGAAAGCCCATGAACGCTGAGAGACAATTAATTACATCCCCTTTTGTCTGTTCTGAGATTCTCTCATTGCTCCTAGAGGTCTTGAAGACATTTAGTTTATGGACAGCCAAGACCATAGCTGTCAACACCTGGTGGAACACTTAATCATTGGAAACATGGTAAAATTCATTCATACACAACATTCTGGAGTAAGGAAATCGGCACAGGATACTCTTTAACTATTTGTAGTTTTCACTGATGTTTGGAAGCAGAGGAAGTAGTCCCATTTTTCTCCAGTATAATTGCATCTCATTCATGACTGTTATGTAGTTTATACAAAAAATAGTAAAAAAGCCTCCTTACAATTGATGCTTCAATTAGAAAAAAAAACCCAAAAAAACCAAACAAAACCAAACATGAAACCCAAGAAATTAGCAAGAGCCACAAATCTGCAATTCAAATATCTCAGCATGCCAGAAAGTATGATCAGCTGCATACAAGGGTTGCATCTGCTCTGCTTCATTCCCACAGACAGCAAGCTGCCCACAGAGACCACACATCCTCCTACTGCTTCTCCTGTTCAAGTTGCTGAAACGCTGCCCAAAACCAACACTAGAAAATTTGACTGAAGCACTTTTTCAATGCAGACCCATTACTCACTTCACAAAGGACATTGGTTGCCAGCTGGTGCCATTGCAGGACATCAGCAGCAGTATCTTTGGTTGTTTACCTGGTTTGTTGACTGGACAGAGCATTGCCAAGACAGTTGACAACACCATTATCACAGACCTCTGCTGTAGTTTTGATCCCTCTCATCCCTGTGATCAATGCAGATTAAAAAGCAGTTAAAGAATTCCTGCCTGGCCAGGAAGACCACTCTTGTTTATAGGAGATTTGTGTTCATTGATCCTGAAAAATATATTACTTCTTTCCTTTAAGTAACCCTTCTGCAAAGATGCTATTTTAATAAAGTTCTGCAAAATGGGTGTAGCTAGAGAGAAAAGTATGCATGTGAAGGCGGCTTCAAAGGGATATGCTTTTATTATGAGCCTTCTCTGCTCTTCCTCTGATTTAATTTTCTTTTGTGCTCTGGATCACTCTTGGTTTATTTCTAAATTTATTGTCTTCTCCTCCTCAATGGAAAATAGAAGTAATGCAGGATCCAATTTGTTTTGAAGCCTATTGTTTCAAGTGAAACCTGAACACAAATATCCTGGTACTTTATACTGGAGCCTGTTTTGTGAAGGAAGGTGAGTGCACATGGGCTGAGACTCTTCCAGTGTGAAGCAGTATCGCACAGACTGACAGGCTCATTCTCGTCTTCTATCTGTCTTTTTAACAATGTTAATATCTGTCAGTGGTGAGGATTGTGTGTCTTTCAAGAGAGGTCCTGCTGTGCACCCATGAGAGAAAATGAGTGACTGTGAGAGACATCTTACTTGGCAGTTGCATGAAGCAGGGAGTGGGCCATGAACCTGAGATGTATTTGGTCCTCCATGTGTTCAGCCAGGAGAGACTGGAGAATCTTGGGTTCCTATGATCTCATGATTTAGTGTGTCAGCTCACCAGGTCTGGCTTGCTGGCTTTCCCACGTAACTGCTGTGTGGGAGCCAGCCATGCTGAAGCAGTCAGGGTAATAGCAGAGGAAGAAACAACAACAAAGTCATCTTTCAAGGAATCTTCCTCTGAACTGCTCTTCTAAGGAGTCTGTGTCTCCTCTTAGGGTTGTGCTGCTGCCCTTTGCTCAATATGGAGAGCCTGAAATAATAGTGGATGTGGCAGCATTTAGCATCCCCGATGGAGTTACTTGTCTTCTGCCACCTGAAAAGATCACCTCTGGTGATCTCATCGTGGCCCCTGTCTTGGTTCTGCTGCTATCCATGATGTGGGGATCGATCACTCCTTTGGCCAGAAATCTGTCATCACCAGGAAGCATGTCAGCAGCCTTTATTCAATGGTGAAGAGTGGTGGGAGGGATTAGCTGCAGGGAAGCTCGGTGTTTTGCTGAGCATTTTGAGCTTCCCATCCAGGAGAAATCAAAATGACAGTTTTTGCTCTACCCACGTGGAAGGCTCTTAGCCATTTTTATGCTGCCTGCAGAGAGAAAGAGGCTGTAACACGAGCCAAAAAATCTGGTCTGGCTCTCCTGCTACTCTCCCCTTCTCCCTTAAGGGAAAGAGGATTTCACAGACATTAGGAAAAAAATCAAAACACCAAATTTTCTCCTAAATTTGACAGAAGTGGGAATAACAACACTTCTGTTTGTGAAATGATTGCCAGACTTACCTGCTGTCTGCAATGCATGTGCTGCACCTCCTAGTCTGCTCATTTCAAGGAGATCCCAGGACAGCCTGAGGGGCAGGCAGTGGCCAGAGGGGAGCAAACTCACCTCCTACACACTTTAAGCAGCTTAGTGAGCTGGTCATTGCAGCCTGTCAATGTGTTTCAGAGGCCTGATGTGCCATGGCAAACATACACTTAGACTATGAAATGTGGAGTTGATATATAAGTTCATTTGCATCTTCATCAAACTCCTGTTTTACTCCACTTGTGTTCTGGATTTTTGTGCATACTTCACTCAAAAAACCCTCACTCTTCCTTAGAAATAAAAATCTAGACCAGAGACAATGGGCTGCCTTGCCTGAATCTGTGATTAAAATTGCTGTTAAGGCATGGAAATATACAGGTTCTTTTGGACAAAACATGCCTGCCTTGTGTTTGTCCTATCAAGACCCAGCTATCTCTTAATAAACAGCTGTTATCCTGTGAGAATACAACAAAGATTGACAACAATAAGGCAAGTGTCATCTCCAGGGAACTGCAAAGCATTTAGAAATGGAGTTTGCTTTCTGAGCAGCTAACATGAAACATTTCATAGCACTAGTACAAGGCAGAACTTTGCAATGCAAGTTGTTGAGGCCAAACACTTAATGAACATGCATCCAGCTGCCTACAAGTGGGATTGAGATAAGCATACCCCATGGTGCATCCCACAAGCTGCAAAAGTTCAGGAAGGGTTGGGCTTGACTTCTGAGATTTAAATGGCTTCTTTCTTTTCATAAACATGAGGATTAGCAACTGCAGTGTTTATACAGGGTTTTAGTAGGTAAAAAAATAACTGATTCTGTTTGTGAAGCAAAATACCATGAACTAGAAGAGCAGTGACAGCAAAACCAAGAAGAAGCCACACATGTACCTTTCTGATTCTGATTATCCAGCTATTGAAATGTAACTGGATAAAGACAGAAACCAGACACAATTCACATTTTTCTGTTCCATCCAGGAATATCAGCCTGTACACAGATGCAGTAGCTGCAAAACACCTCGGGACACACCACAGTGGCATCCCAGCAGATCTACGCAGTACAAAGGCCCAGGTAGAAGAGACGTAAGTGTATGCCACGTTGGAGAAACCTGAAGATGAGAACAGGAATAAAGACAAGACCTTGAAATACAAATCAGAAGTCTGGTGATGAAACTGAGGAAGAGGTGAGTTTTGGAGCCACTATGAGAGAAAAAATAGCCCACATGCACATGGAAGGTCTGTGGATTAGTACTGCATGACATGGGAATCATTAATTTCTTTTTTATCCCAGCTAAATAGAGCCCTTTTTTGCTTCCATTAACTGGCTTCCCTGTCTATAAGTTTGGACCAGAACTCATTGCCTCACAACACTCTCAAACATAATTCTTTGTGACAGCAGAAATTTGTTTGTTTCCCTCTACTTGTGAATGTGAGAGTAATCTGTAGAGAATTAACTTGAATAAGCGATGTAAAAGAAGCTGAAATTTTTGTCCATCTGTAGTTAACATCATTCAGTGGATTCTCCAAGATATCCCAGAAGCTGCTGCAGCTACCAAGGTGTTTGTCAAGGTGGAGAGCTTGGCTAAGCATATAGAACCATCATCCTTATATCAAGGACTACAGGGACATGTATTTTAGTTGTGATCATCATGTTCACCAAGAAGTGACTATTTATAAGTTTTTACAGAATAAACAAAGCAAGCTGCCCAGTTCTGTGTGCCTTCACACATATCTTTAGAGTATTGTGGCAAAAAGAAAACAATTATTTGTTTCAAATGGTGAAGAAATTCAGAAAAAGACCCTATTCTAGCATCCAACACATTATTTGTAGCATTTGTCCAACAAAAACAGTAAAGTGGGTCTAGACTTTCATTACATTTTACATTTCAATATATTCATGGCAAAACATATTGAGCAGACATATGAACATACACCTCCTTTCTCTCATTTGCCTTCTGTGTGCAAATACATAGTTGCCATTGTCTCACTCTTCTCTCATCATCTTATTTTCATTATGCATACATACATACATACATACAAGCTTTTAAANTACATACATGCTTTTAAATAAAAAACACTTTTCCTGAGCGTCCACCCTTCCTCCTTTCCTAAGCATCTTTCCATGGCTTACTCTCAGATAATTAAGAGGTTTTGTCTAGGCTTTCACCACTTTTTCATAGGAAGATCTCTCTGTCTCTGAGATTTTTTTTCCCCAGCAAAAAAGAGCCAAATCCTTTGCAGGACTTCAAGTCTCTGTGGCCTCCTTAGAAAGGCCAGGGAGGTTCCCTACTAGCCAGTGGGAAGGCATCTGAAGGCAATTGGCTTTGGTTTGCACACCTGTATCTACAGGCAAAGTGCATTCATGGATTTTTTACCCTGTGCCTTCACACCTTTGTGTTTTTGGCTGCTTTTCCACAAGGCTGTGACATTATGAGGACACTGCTGTATGCTCAGCATTATTCTTGTGCTAAGCTCATAAAGGTGTTTTGCTGCAATGAGAAAACAGCATGGGCATGAGCTACTCCTATAGCCGTGGTGCCAGTTTGAGGATAATTTTCTACATACAGATGCATACCAACACATTTCCAAAGGATTTTGTAAAATTTTCTAGTGGAAGCCCCACTTCTCAGTATTACCTCAATGCAATTCAGCCAGTGTAATCAATTTCCTGCACTCATTGCCTGTAAGTCCAGGATGCTGTCTTCTCATTATTTTGCATTTACAACCAGCATTCACCATACAATTCATTCAGACTGTTCTCAGCTTCCTTTAGGAAATCAGTTCTATGGTCTTTTTTATTTATTTATTTTGGTGAAAGTGCAGTGAGGATCAGCACGCTTCCTGCCTAACTGCCTGAGAATGCAGACATTTTCTTTAGCTATGGATATGGTGTCTCAAAAATATACATAGACCTAACTGAATTTTATTTCCCTTAGGCTATTCAGAAAATGCAAAATTAATATTAATCCCCCTTCTCTCCCTTCACCCATCTCCACAGTCTCATCAAACAATGTTGTTGTAACACTGAGTTTGTATTCTCTCAACAAGATGCATGTTATGTTCTAATGCCCTGGGAGTCATTAAGGCATCTTGCAAAATGCAAAAATGTGAAGCCTTCCTTCTAAAGTTTTTTAATTATCTCATGTATCATCTGAACTTGCCCAGCACTTAGCTCTATCAAAGCTCCAAACCCAGATTAACCTGGTTTATCCTGCACCCTCTCACAATCTAGTAATGGGGTGATTCTTGTCTCCAATTGATTCCCATTTTAATTGGTATGTTGTTATTAACAACTGACAGCAATGTGCTGACAGGAATATACTAGATGGCTAATATTTTTTCATGTAAGAGGGGAAAGCAACATAACATAATCCTCAGACTTTGTCTGGTATCCCTATTATCTCACAGTTTCTTACGTTTCTTTATAAAAATACAAAGAAATTAACCTTTTGGATATCTAAATCCAAACTTCACATTCTTTCTTTATTTTTTTAAATTTTGAAGTAAACCTAGTAAAAATAGTATGAAGAGGTAATAATATTCCAAAGAGTTGTATTTTGCTGTTTTATATGTGGTGTGCGTTTTTTTTCATTTGGTTGTTTTGTTTTGATTCAGGTTTTTATTTTGGTTTTGGGTTTTTTGTTTGTTTTTGCCTTTTTTTTTTAAATTTTTTTTTCTCCAGATTGCATTTTTATTAAGTTAAATGCTTCTTAGAAGTCTTGAGGAAAAATGAATTAATTTTCTTCTTTTACCCAATGGTTCTATGTGGAAAAATAACCACTTCACATTTACAAACCTTTTAAAAACTGTTCACATTGACAGAAATGTCCAGATGAATTTAGATCACCTGAAGAACAGCTAGGTAAAGAATAAAACTGTTTTTTTCATGGCATGTTCGAACAAGGTAAATTTTTACCACATTTGTAACACATTTCCAGAGATGTTGTTTTCCACAGAATTGTCATTATTAACATTATTAACAAAATACCAAAAGATGTTAATGTAAGTAACTGATCTTATCTAAGATTTTGTAGCATACTAGGAAGTATTATGATGAATTTCTGGCTAACTAGGTGTGGCTGACTGTGCGTGAAGGCATCTTCCTCAGAATTACTCCAATAAAAGACTGACATTGATAGTGGATTGATGAGAAAGTCTTCAGTCTGAGTAGTCACTATGTTGCAGCAATTTAATCTCAGGCAGTTTTTTAGTTATACTTACACTACAAAATAAGTTCAATTAAAGTGTTTGGGTTTTTTTCTGCAAATAGTTATAATGAGTTTTTGCCAACCTTTCCCCAGAAACCTTAGCCTCATTACAGAACTTCAAGTTGACAGACAAATGCTGGTACCAAAGAAAATGTCTTCCTTAAGAAACAGAAAATAAGAAAACAAACTTTTAAGTGGAGATTGCACCCATAGGTGCAAGTTCAGTACAGCAACCCATTGATACTTGGAAAGACTCTAAAACTCAAAGAAAAAGTGAGTTATAAAGTAGGTATGTAGTCTATGTCCGGCGCCAGGTGCATGCGGGATATCTCTGCTAAGGCAAGTGCATCCACTCACTCTCAGCGTTCTCTTTTATCCTCTAAAATGTTATATATGCATTAAGTTTTGCAATACATCTATGCACATTCATTTCCTGACTCCACCTTGCCCTGATTCATAGGCTAACTATCTTGTCAGTCCTTATGTGCCTCTGCACTTATCTCTGGTGGTTGTCTTGGGGTATTATGGGATGAAGTTGGTAGTCTTCATCAAGGCTGAACTTTTCACCCTGTCTCCTTGCACATGCTCTCTGATCCCCTGGCTACAGTCCAAACCATAGGGTTGGTCTGATCCAGCTCTAGGGGTCTGAGGAGCCTTGCTATCTCAGTGGCCTGGTAAGTTTAGCACACTTCGTCCTGTTGTGGTGAACATCTCCTTATCACACATCCTTGCATTCTTTCATGTCGCTTTTGTATGTACACTCTGTCTTCCTTCACAAGCAGTCAATACAATACATCATAGAATGTGCAAATATTACGCGTTACACTTCATCTAAATATCTATTTCTAATTCCTAATCCCGTGTCTCACCATAATAACACAAGGTTTAACCTAATTCTCAATTCATTAGGCTATTAGTATGTTCATAAAAGATTGATTCAAATTCAGAAGAGGCTGTGCTTTTGCCGTCTGCGTGGATGGCAGTCAGCCCTGCAAGGCTGAACTATCTGTGTCTGTGTAATGAGGCTGTTTTTGTTTTTACCTTTTTTCTTTAATATATTTTCTCTGTATTCTTCACATATATTTTTGTAACCTATTGTATTAGTGGTTAATTTTCCCAGTAGTTTTCCATGCCCCTTTCCTAGGCACAAAGACAAAACATATTCCAAAGCCCTATTCTATCTTGGTTCTTCCTGACTACCAAGGCCAAAAAACACCTCTTTGACACACATTTTTATCAACAAAGTACAGTCCCATCTAAGCGGGGAGAATTTAGGAGGGGTTGCACTGGGGGGGAACTGCATCACCACTTGTGCTCCTAATTTGTGCTTTTCTGTCAATTATGCTAATTTACCAAACTTATAAAGTTGTATGCACCCCTGTGGGGAGTGGGCTTTTGTGGACATTTTTGTATAACTGCCCCTGGAGGCCCTCAATAATGATCCACTTTTGTATTACCTGCCATACCAGTATTATCTCGGAAGTGTGTGTTGTTTCATTTCTAGGTTGAAGAAGGCATCACTACTTTAAGTGGTTTTCTCACCTTAGATTTCCCATTCTGCTGTGCGAATAAGAGCATATGGTGCTCTTTTCTGCTTTGTGTGATGAGTTCAGTGTGCAAACAGAAATCTTGAGCTTCACAGCTGCCTTTGTAAGTGAATGCATTAAAGGGTACGCAAGAGGCAGCCATGAAGTTACGCCTTGCCAGAGGGAAAAAACTACAGTGGAGTGCTGGGGAAAGTCAGTGGTGCTTTCTGCAAGCTGTCCATGTATAAGCAGAAGTGGTACTGAGAATCTTAAATGTGTGTTAGAGAAAGAGAGCATCTGCTGTGGGAACTGGAACAGTTCTGCCTGACTGGTTGTCAGGCCAGAGGTTCTATGTAACTGTCAGAAAATTTGAGCTAACAAAATGTCTAGTGATATTTAAATTTTTTTTGCTCTTCCATTTAAACCTTTTGTTTCTTAGGAGAATAGGAATGTAAGTGAGCTTTCCCCCTCTATTTGTTGAACCTGTCTCTCCTTACCCTTTTTTTCTTCATAGCTTTTCCCCTCCCTGTCTCTCCTTTCTCCCTATCCAGGATCTTCCTCCAAGGCTGATGTTGCTTTGAGGGAGCTAGACCAGATGCCCTCCAGAGATCCCTTCCCATTCACCTTGTTTGATGTCTTTGTTATTCAGCGTCTTTGTGGTTCTGAGATCAGAGAGGGACTGGGCACACTGGGAAGAAAGCTGGGGAAGTTGGAGATGACTACTGAGCACCAGCCAGATACTTTCATGCATTTGTAGCAGTGGGAGTAGTGAAAGCTTTTCATTTAGGCATTTTAGAAGGCAGTTTCCTGGGAGTGATGGAAAAGGAATTTCCTATCTAAAATGATAGCGTTTTTTTATTTTTTATTTTTTTTCTGGGGAGGGAGAGCTTCAGGGAACTGTGTGAGGAGAGAGACTTAAAACATGAGCCATATGGTGGTTAAACACTTGTGCATGCTGAGAATGCTCAATAGACAGAGGGGACCGGGTGGAACGGCCACCATGCTGTGAATCAGACGCTGGTAAATTCTCCCCCAGAGAGAGAGATACTGGTGCATTCCCCCCTCCCCTGGGCTGGAAATATCACTGAGCTCTACATGAAAGCAGCAGAGCAGACTTCTCATGGGATGATTTCAGTTTTCATAAAAGCAGCTAGGGGTTAATGTGACTGAGAACAAGAGAGCAGTATTGAGAGGTGTCACCTCTGATGTGTCACATGAAATGATGGGAATGTGGGCACAGTCATACAGAAACGGACATCTTCTTTCATGTTACTGGAAACTTGTCATAGTGACCTTGGGGATCTTATAATACAATAAGACTTCACCCTTACTAACACTGAAACATGTACTGAAATCCATATTGCATGGACTCCCTAGCAACACCCTTAGCAATGAATTGCAAAACTGTTACAAGAAAGTCCCTGACATGGAAAAGGACTGCTAGTTACATATCCATAGTGAATGCTACCTTTCAAACAGCAGCTTTGTGATGGAAAAACACAGAAACCACTTTATTTCATGTTCATCTTGTCATTAGTAATGCATTAATCTCAAGTTGCTGACTACATTAACTTCAGAGAACATGTATGGAATATTTCAGTGGGAACAATGCTGATATTTGTCAAAAATTCCCTGCTTGGTAGCACACAGATTTTCTTATCCATAAAGTGGTTACTTCAATGGAAATTGCTACTGCACAGAAGGCTAATACTTTCTCACTGATGTAATTGATAGATACAGAAAGATTTGCACCAACAAGACTTTTATTTCAAAAACAATAACAGAAAATTCCATTGTTAGATCTTGAGAAACTGTTATGCTTTGCATGGTTATGATTCAGAGCATCACAGGCAGAATTTCCTCATTCGTTCCAAATATGTAAAGGTCTGAAAAGCAGGATTTAATTTCTCTGACCTGTTAGTAACCCCATCAAGCCCTTGTAGCCCTGGCAGGATGTGTAACTATGTCTAGTGTGCAAATAGATAGATCACTTCTGTATTCTGGTGTATGAACAGGCACTGAGTAAACGGGCAGAAGGTCATATGAAAGAGGGATACATTGGGTGACATACACTGGATTAACCACCAGAGGAGCTGGCATGTTCCTGAAGCTGATGCTCTCACCAGCTCTTCTTCTGAATCTCCTTGACTGTGTCCAATGCACACTGGTTTTTTCTGAGACTGGGCTGTGAAGCCTAGGAACCCAAAATTGATGTGCAAACCTGATGTTTTCCTGTACTAAACCCAAGACGTGCTACTTAATAGATGTCAATCCCTTCCTTTCATGGTTTCTTATGAAGCAGATTTCAATTTATGTTTAGATTTTAATGGGAAAATGGAAAAGTGAAAAATCTTACAAAATAGTTAAAAAACCCTCAAACACTTGAAAAATCACTCTACATATTTATTCTGCAGCAAAGTCATGGCACTGTAGCTGTGAACAGTTTTGCTTGCTCACCTTTGAGACTACAGAGCGCTCCCTACAAGTAGATGAACTTACACCTGCTCAGACCTATGATCCTCTGTTGGAAGGAAGGAAGTAGTATCAATGGGGAGGTATAAACTCTAAAATTCTTAGCCTTTTGTCTTTGAGGGAAAAAAAAATCCACAGAGCCCTCAGTATTTATCTCCCCCTCTCCCTTTTTTTGAGTATAATGTCAGCAAGAGATGCTTTGGATCGTGTCTCTGAATCTTGGCTTACATTTCCATTCAAGGATCCCTCTGTGACATGGCAGGATCCCTGTGTTGGACGCTGGTCTAATGTTCCCTACAGCACTGGAAATAATTTTCACAAAAATTCAGAGCTCTAGGAGGTGGCTGCAAACCACACTGATACATGCTGTGGGATGTGAGAGTGAGCAAGCCTGGCCACTTTGCTGTAGCAACAATTTGTTATTCTAGTATCATTTATGACCAGGCCAGTGAAACCAGTTTGGAAGGACACTTTTACTAAGTACTTCTTCCAATGCTCAAACCTGTTTCTGAACTGAGATAGGGAAAGCTCATGTGTGACATGTCATGCTGGAGCTCTGAGGTGGAAGTAGCCTGTAATGTGTAGGAGAGACAAACAGCTGAGGAAAAACTGCTTTACCTACCAGCTGTGCCATATTCAGAGCATCAGACCATGACATTTAATTCTTTCAGGGGTGATCGGGAACTTCTTGGGAAAATCGTGGTACTCTGACATCTGCTTGCACTACATAAAAAGCCTTTAACCTCACCTGTTTTAAAAAAAACCACCTTGTCTTCCATATGTGTGTTTTCACCTGCCCCTTTCCCTCCCCAGGAGTGCATTTCCTTGACTGTGTAGTTACGAGGAGAGATCTTTCAGGTTAGCAAGAACAGCAACTGCTGATGTGGACTCTTTCTGAAGGGATAGAATCTTAATTGCTCATTCTAAGTTTGTCTTTTCCAGGTACAAAATAAATCAATCTCAAGCTGTGTAGCTATTGAGAGGACACATTTCAGTGTAATAGAGAATGCAACTTTATGAGTGAAAATGGTATACCTTGAAAATCAATTCCATGTCAAAACAGGGTGTTGATTACTTTTACTTATTATATTTATGAGGCATTAAAGGGCAAACCACAGTATGTAATTAGGTCAACATTGGTCTATTGCATGTGCATATATTCAGTTAATTATACATTGCACTTTGCAATGCTAAATGTACCGCTCAGGTCACATAACTGCTGATATATTTCATTGTAGGCTGAAGAATAGATCTTGTATTACACGGTTAAAATTAATCCACAGAATTAAGACAGGTTCAGAACTGTGGCAATTGGTTTTGAAATGATTTATGGAGAGTGTATTATGTAATTTTCCTCAATAATGCTATTGTATTTCATTTACTGCATAAAACATTTCAGAATGTGGATGCATTAAAAGATTTATATCATTACTGTGCAGAATATCTTAAGAGTGAGAAAAGCATACTGAGACCAATATGCTTTTGGTTGTCAGGTTGGGAAACCATTTTGTACACAAGAGAAAAAGGAATCACATTCTTGGTACTCTTGAAGCAGTGGATAGAACTGTACATTGAAATCTTCATTGCCTTACCATTACCAAAAGTGTAATGAACATCTGTCTCTGTTTAAGTGTGTATTTCACCTAAGAAACTGAAGAATGCAGGTATTGGACAGAGTAATTTGGCTGAGAGTCTGAGAACAGGCAGGCACTCTTGGCATAGACATATCCTAGGTGCCAGGACAGTTTGCTTCTGCTCTGCTGATATACATAGCTTGCTGACGGTTTGAGAAAATTGAAAAATGCAGTTTTTCTGGGTAAATAATTATCTTTATTAAAAAGACTGTTTTTTTTTTTTAATCTTATGGGTGTTTAAAATCTGTCCTTGAAGAACACACTGAATCTTCATATCTTTTACCGACATATCAGACCTAGTCCTCTTTCTTTCATTACATCCACTACAAGTCCAAGTGGAAGTACTGACTGTGCCACCATTAACTCACAGATGCTTTAAATAGAAACTGAAAAATGGAGGTTGGTGATGACTCTGGTGCACTGGAGACAAGAGTCATCTGTTTGATCCCCCTGTCTGCTGGAAGAGGATTTTGGCTCACTATCAGGTACCCGGAGCACTTTGTGTCACTCACTTTATAGTCAAATGGCCCTTCTTAGTCTCTCCTGGAGCACAAGGACACCCAAAGAATTATGGCATGTTTGAGCCATACTATGAACTCCCTTGTAGACTTCTTGCTTGCCCCTGGGAAGGTCACACAGGATCAGTCTAGTATTGTACAGGGCACTCCAAACAGATTGATAAGACCATGGGTATGGTCAATGAATTCCTGCCTCCATAAAACCCTTCTGTCCCATACAGTAACCTTAGTTTTTTATCTAATTTTTAATGCACTTTGGGTTCCATCAGGAAGAAAACCCATTCACAGTGCAACTTTCTGCAGTCCTGGCAGATTGATAGCTGTTCAATGGCTCTCCAGCCTTTAGTCCTTGCTAAAAGGAGGTAAAAATATATACTTTAGAGGTAAATGCTGTCTGTCACTGCAGTGCCTTCTCTGTCTTGCCTGCAGATATCCATCATTTCTCAAGGCTAGAAGCCTCAACTAATGTCTTTAGAATATTAATGTGAGAAAACCTTAGAGAACTCCTTGGGACTAGTTGAGTTTCAGTCTGCAGGTTTGTTTTTCAGTCTGTTTTTATTCTCTCTGTTGAATTTTATTTGGTCCTGGTGACTTATCCTTTTGCAATTATTTTTTGTACTTTTCCAATTGTATGAGGTTGTTTAGGAAACCTGTTTGTGAGGTTTATTCCTGAAGGTGTGGTGGTGAGTGACAGCAGCATACCTGGTTGTGTCTCTAGCTCTGTTCCTCACCACTCTGACCTCCTTCCAACAGTGACTCAGTTCCTTTTAAGATTTGGGAAATTACTTTTTTTTTCTCTTCCCTATTACTACGTAACTTGCTGATGGTCTGAGAGAGTTGCTGTGCAGTATTTCTGGGTATATAAAAGCCTCTACTGATGATAAAAGCCAGAGATCCCACAGAGCACAAAATCCCCTTCTCTATTTTTTTTTGAATCTGCACACCTGGTGCTGAGTTACACTGCACTTGAGAAAGGTGGTTTGTTTTTTTTTTTTTTGGGACAGGTGGTACCTTGAATGTAGACCAAGTTGGATAAATCTTATGTTGTGTTTTACTGTAAATTCACATATGTCTGTTCCCTTCTATGCATGGGCAAGATTTTAGCAGGTCTTCTTTCAGCCCCTGCAAATTTAAACATACTTTGGACTCAGTCTTTCTTCTGGTCCCTTTGAGTAGTTTGATAAATTCTTGTCATCAGAGTCATTACATGGAATCATTACATGGGAGTACAAAAGATGCAGAGGTGGTCCAGTGTCATTGCTCTGTTGGCTATCACAAAATTGTGGGGAACTCTGTCCTTCCCTGTCCAGAAAAAATTCTTCGGGAGGTGCTAGATATCTCTGCTATCAACTGATATTGTCACTTTAAATCAAGCGAAGCAGATATTGCAGATAATGTCTTACTGCCACGGAGCAGATAACATTGACAAACCTGGAGGTAACGAATTTTAACTCAGGAGTGAGACACACACTGGCAAGACCTGTAGTAAAAGAGAGTCTGGTCTTGTAGCTATCACCTGTGGCTGCAGGTATTTGGACATATGTCTCCAGCCTGTGAAATGAATGACAGACTCCATGAATATGAAGTTCTCCTTTCAATTTTTGGAGCACTATTGACATGGAGTGGTTTGAAAGCATTTCTCCTGTTTTCTTTTTTCTTGTCCCTCCCATAGCAGTATGTCTCCCCATAATAGCATCCAGCCTGTCCCTTGTCCTGTAGACTTCTTTTGGGGGTGTCTCAGCATCTCTAGGGAGAAGCTCGCTAGTGTCAATTAAAAGTGACATTCACTGCCTGATGACTTCTCTTTCCTTGTACAAGGACTTGGACTATGGTGTTCAAAGCTGAAAGAAATCTGGACAAAAGCAGAGGAAAGTTGGAATTAAGAGGATTATGAAATTCACTGACTTTCTGAAATGAGATTAGTGTGTTTTCTGACATAATTGCAATACCAAACTTACAAATCTCACTCCTAACAGACTTCTGGGGCTTTCAGATGTTACATATTCTAACTGTCCAACCTATCATGCTCTGTATGTCTTTGGAAAGTGCATTGTAATGGAGACTGTGGCACTAGCACAGTCTTGAGCAATGACTCCTTGTGGGATTTATTAATGCAGTCCAGATCTGGAAAGATGAGGTTAACCTTCTGGAAGACAGAGTATCCACACAATACATGGATTGCAAAAGGTACCAGGAGTACTTCATATCACTCACTTCATCGACTAGTGGCCTTTTTCACTCCCTTTTTGAGTAGAAGAATACTTGAAGAACTATTGTAGGTCTGAGTCATGAGCTCCATTGTTGACTTCTTGCTTGACCCTGGACTGGTCAGAGATCACAGTCAAGTTGTGGGAGGTATTCCTATCCACAGTAACCTCCTGGCCACGAACGTGAGTCTGTTAGAATGAAATTGATCCTTTTCCACTAAGATCTCCTTGAGCCTGAAAGGCCTCCTGGCTTCCATGCACTGAAAGTAAGCACTTGACTAGTTAATACCACAGAATAGCAGCAGCAGGTTCAGGCATTGAAGGCCTGAATCTGTTTGCTCTCCCCACAGCTAAGAAAAGGATAATAACAATATTACACCTTAGAAATGTGTTGCTGTGTTGATGGGAGAGAAGTCAGTTAATTTCACTCGCATAGATATGTAAGAATGCCATATGCAGCCCACATAATAATTTATCTCCTATGCCCCACTTCATGTACTGGCTGCTACCAGGAGCTCTGTGTTAATTCACCTGGAGGAGAACACCCTTCCTAAATATTTTTTATGCTACGTGTTTTAAGCTATTGCTGAATGAAGGGATTTGAATAGCAAAGTGGCCAAACTTGTTGATGAAAATACTGTTGCAAGTAGCTTGAGACAGTTGGGCAACATGATGGTAAATTACATTCATTGTTGCTGGCTGCAAGAGAATACAAAGCAGATGGAACAAATTAATCTCCTTATATACATCGATGACTTCTGAATTAGTTGTCACCTCCCAGGGAAAAAGTAAGCTATAGTTTGCATTGTGGAAGCTCAATGAAGATGTCTGCTCAATTTTCAGCATCAGTCAGAAATTAATAAGCTGTTGAACAGCTTTAAACTGAGGCTAAGGAACACCACAGCACCAACGTTCTGCATTACATATTATCTGCTTTGGGTACTTGTATATTTTAGACTGCTCTCATTGCTCTCTTAAAAAACAGAAGAAGTCAAACTCCTGAGAAGAAATCAAGGAGACATCCCTGGAAAAGCACAAAACTGGGCAAAATTGATAGCTGCTATCCAAGCAATAGTTGTACATAGGCCATTTTCCCCCAAAAAGTCAAAGAAGGAGCTGCATATCTTCAGGCTTCAGTCAGCTTTGGATTGCCATGATTTGCCTTGCAACAATCAGGCTCATGGATGAGGTAAACACCCACGCCCAACTCTGTGTTTTCAGTTATGAGAAACATACTCGGTTTGGGCCATAATATTGGAAACAAAAAAGTGAATAAAATTCCTTTTCTTCTTTTCTTTTCTTTT
>VZDJ01000024.1:639252-656483 GCA_008694505.1 Cyanoderma ruficeps | reverse complement strand
TTTCTCTTTCTTTTTAAAAATTAAAACCTTTACTCTTATCTTTTTCTAAAATATTCTTTTAATTGTTACCTTTTATCTGTTTGAATCTCTTAGATTTATTGTTATTTTATGGAAAAGACTGTAGACCAGTGGTTAGATGAGGTGCATTTCTTGTTATAATAGGGTATATATAAGTGCATATTTTGTTGCAGCATAATGTTTCTCTTTCCCTGAAGCAGTATTCTTTGGTTCTTATAGGAGTTAGGTTCCTAGTGGGAGACATTTTGACAATTTTTATGTTTCTATGAACTGCAACTTAATTACAGTTTCTCTGGGAAACTGATGGGCTTTCTTACAAGATCTTTTCTTGCTCCTCTCAGCATTCTTTCAAAAATCTTGTTTTTTGGCTGTCAACCAAAAAGTATAGACAAACTTGATTTTTTTCAGCTTTATTTTATTTAAACATAGAAAACATAAGAAATTATAAGACATAAGAAAACATAAGAAATTCTTATCTTTCAGATAAGAAATTATGAGATACCTAAAGGTTAAAGTTGAAGTATTCCCACATTGTATTAAAGATTAAAAGATAATGACAGTCCAGTGGTGGGCTAAGAAGGGAGAAAGTTAATGGACTGTGAGATTAAATTATGCATCTAGAAGGTGCTCAGCTTATTACTGACAGGTATTGATTCCAGAAATAATTGTTCATTTTTAAAGGTGTTTCTCTGCTTTGCGCTGAGCTGATCAGCCTCCTGGAAGAGGTCATTTAAGGGCATCAGCACATGAGTTACTTTTTTGCATATAGAAGATTAGTGATATAATAGGATAACTATTTTCATGGATTTTAGTGAATAGTAGTTGGGGACAATGGGCAGCTTTGCTATCAGACATATTTTGAGAAGGTTATGTTAAATAAGAATTGAATTTCATTACTGATATCAAGAAGGCTGAATGCTCTCAAATCCATGGGATTTCAGGATGCTTATTCAACCCTCTTTAGGGAGAAGCTTTCAGTGTTTTTCATAAAAACACAGAGTGGTGGAAAGTAATCTCTGAAGGTCCACAGTATAGCCTTCTGCTCCAAGTGGGATTTCTGTCAGCGTGTCCATGGCTTTGTCTAGTCAAGCCTTCAAAACTCCAAGAACAAGATGCCACAGCACCTCTGTATATCATATCCCAGAGCTGTAATGCTTTCTACTATCATCTTTCTTTGGAAGGATTGAACAAAATCAATAGGACTCATTCAAAAAAAAGGGGACTATGTCTGCAATTTAACTCTTCTTTCACTTGTTTCGATATATGGATTCATTTTCCAACCTGATATATTGATTTGTCCAGTTAATTCCTTTTAGGCATCAATTCCTGTTGCTGGAGCTTCCTTTCTTCTCACATGACGCTCTATTACTTTTTAGCAGGAGTTTTTGTTCATGAATAATGGAGAAATTGAGCACCTAATACAGATGGCAGCTGGAAGCTGGATTATTACCATCACAAATCTGTGTTTTGTAGAAAATGGAGAAATAAGAAATACAAAAGCCCTACCCCTTATAAAGATCTGGAGTGATCCTGACTCAGGATGCAGAAAGACCTGCCATAAATGTGCCTTTTCCATTCAATGAATTTTTGAGTTCCTCTTGAAAAAGTGACCAAGATTTACCCCAATGCTTTGAATTGCTCTGACAATGGGATGTGGCCAATGCAAATGGCTGTGGTACTTGGTGGTTATAGGGAAATCTCAAGTAGTATTCTCCTGAGGTGATCTTGTTGGACATGGTTTATCTGTTTCAAAGGAGACTGCATTCCAGCACCTTGCAGGTCCCCTGACATTTAAGGATGTGCTGGAAGTCAGGGCCACCCCTATGCACTTGCTGCAGAGATGCTGGTGGCATAAACCTCCAGCAGATGCTGGGATACCAGGACCACGAAGGTGCACCCTCTCCTGGTGCATGCACCTGCACTGGTTTCTACTTGCTTGGGGCAGATGGGGAAGGTGCTTCCTCCTTTCTGACTTTGTGTCTTATTCTGTCTTTGCATAAAACACCATCCATCCCTCTTATTTTCTCCTCTTTGTCTTTCTCCTCTTTCTCCCCTTCCCTGACTTTTGGTATAGATACATCCAGGTAATCTTTCCAGCAGGGCTGCTGTGTTAGCAGAGTGAGGCAGAGGGAAGAGGCAGATGCAGAGCTGCAATCCTGCCTCTTCTTCCCTGCTCCTGGGAGGATGTATCTGGGTAGTGATAGAGTGGCCTCACCATCTTCCCCTTTTAGATTTTCCTTCCCTGGATTTCACAATAGACCTTTTATGAAAGTGCTTATACAGCCCCTCCAGCCAATCTGATGGATTTTTCACTCCCACCTCCTCAACTGTAATGTTTCTTAATGATCCTCCAATGGCCTCTGCTGTGACAGCATCATTTAACTGGGACATTACCATGGCCTTTTCAATGTACAAAACCAGGTGATTGACATGAGAGGGAAACCAGCAAAGCAGGTAATACACCAGCTCTTCTGAACCCTCTGCAGCGCTGCCTGAGGAAAATAAACCCTCAGCTGTGTCAGGCACGGCGGAGACAGATGAAGCATGCATGGGTGAGCCTCTAAAGGGACTCCCTCCAGAAAGACAGATGAGGAATGACTAGGGGTGGGAGTAAAGTGTGGCAGCTGTATTTACTCTAGCTTGCTCTCAGTATTAGTTTTATGACTTGAAATTACAGGGTGATACTGCTGTGAGGAAGAGACGTCTGAAAAGCTAAGCGGGGCTCTTTTCAAAAACAGCTAACAGCAGGGGATGTTCATTGCTCTGTGCCTCTGTGTTTGCTCAGAAGATAAATTAAATATTCTGAAACTCTCAGATTGAGGGACACAGTTGCATTTTTAATAATTTTATGCAAATATATACACTTACATATATATACATATGAAAAAAATATAAACATGCATTTGAAGCTTTGCTTCTGCTCTCAAGATCATTCCCACTTCAGAGTGACAGTGATGTGCAAAGGCATGTGAAGGCTCAAGGGCAAAATTCTCTGCAATTAAGATGTGCTAACATTGCTGTCACCTCTCCTTTTCTCCAGCTTCCTCATTACATTTTTATAACATTTCTGCTTCAGAAGTCAACCATCATTGTACCTCCTAGTGGAGAAAGGCACTGGGTAGATCTGACAAGTTCTGCTCTCTGGGAGGAGGAGACTGCAAGGCATTTCACTGCAATGAGATCTCTCCCCAGGAAGCCCCTCCTGGAATATCATTATATACTGTACTTTCGTGTGTTGGTATATTCTTACTATACTCTCTGTCTGGAGTGGCTGTGCCCCAATTCCCTATGGAAAAGACTGTGCCAGCCTTGTCTGTGTGCCTCTTCTGCAATCTGCATTCTGGCCCAGGACATGTCGCTGTGTTTTACTGCCTGGCAAAATTTACTCTCATAATGTATTGAGTTTGCAATTTCATGGATTCAGCTAATTGGAAGAGGACAGCATTGCATCCACCACAACTGATGGCAGCTTGACATGGACTTCTTTTTGGGGAGATTGAGAGTGAAAGGTGTAAAAGGCCAAAAAGAGGACCACAGACAAACTTCTTTGCATGTTTCTAAATTATCATGTTTTGAACATGATAATTTCTAAATTACCATGTCTTTCAGAACTTAATACAGCAGAGGTCTTTCAAATATTTAAGGGGACATTGTGTCATTTTGCCCCACGTGGTAAAATACTTTCTTTCCTAGCATTTTTGAATTCATATTTGTGGAAAAGATATTTTCCTAAATAAATCTTCTGTCTGCATTTTCTCAGACATGGTTAGCCCAAATATAAACTGGTTTAAATAATTTAAATATTTCTTCAGTAGCCTTTCAAAGTTCCTATTGAGAAGTCTGCAGATTCAGCTGTATACTGCCATCCCTATTACAGTCATAAGCTCGGGAAACACCAGCATTAAAACTGTGACAGAACTGGTATTGACTTAAGTGGAAAAGGTCTGGATGAATACTGTTTTAGCTAGCCAGCTCTTTTTTGAGATTTACTATATGACATTATTTTCCATCAAGTAAAGCCTCTAGAGGTTTATGAAAACCTCTCTTCACTGTTTTCCATTTTGTCATTATTCTTATTTTATAGGCAGCAAGGTGAGGCAGACCAGACAGGTGAACTGGAACTGTCTGGTATACAGCAGGACTCATCTCTCACATGTTGCCATACAACCTCTCATATTTTGATTCAGGATTCCATAAGGATGGCTGATGAAATCGTGACCCATGTCACCAAATCTTGGCCTCCTCTTGGCTAGACAGAATTGTTCTCTGTAAAATAGCATGGATGACAAAATCTTAGTAAGTGAACAGACGAGAGGCAATTCCAAGAATGGCAGTTCCATTCTTGATTTTCTTTTCCATAAGCAAAAGAAAATGAAGAGTGCTAGTAATTGTGACCAAGTTCTCAGGAAAGGGTGAGCTTTAGGAAAAAATTAAGGAGAATTCTTTGTCCTGCTAATTAATTTACCAAAGGAGAGTGGTGGCTACATAAAGAAAATGTTCAGTTAATTTGGGTAGGTTTTTTTTGGTGTGTGTTGAAGTGTTTGCTTTTAATTTCTTGCAATTCAAAGGTTTGTTTTGTTTTGTTTTTCTTTCTTTTTTTTTTTTTTCCTTCAAAGTAATGGCTTATCTTATATTGAGCATTGGAACGCTCTGCTGCAGTCCCAGAGTTTTATGACAAGGCACAGTCTCAGCATGAGCCATTTCATCATAGTAAATTGTAAGCTTGCCTCCCTGGGACTCTGGGCAGGACTGGGTATGATGTTGTGCCTAAGGAAAGCATGAAATGGGACAGCTTGCAACTGTACATAGATTCCTCTTCTTATGAGAAGCAATCTCATTCTGGAATGAAGAATGTCAACAGAAAAATCAATATAAAAAATAAACTCCATGCCCAAATTAAGCACTTGCTAAAGTCAGGGCTTTCAAACTGCAGTGTCCTGATACTCGCCCAACTTCTTTTGTGTTACTGAATCTACTGATTTTAATGCCATTAATTCTGATTTATAGCACTAGTGTAGGGACAAGAAATGGCATTGTCAGTTTGCAATATCAGACTGCTCCCTGAATTTGCATCCATAATTAGGTTTTTAGAAGCAAGTTAAAGTTTCCTATTATGTCCAGAGCAAGATCTATTTAAAAGATAGCAGTTGCACATCCCAAGAAAATTTATACCACTGAGGAGTGAATCAGCTTAGAAAAAAGATAGAGAAGATTTGTATCTCTTTTCATCCCTCACAACTCCCAGAGACAATTTTTCAGGTTCCAGCAATGCTAAGAGCATTGATTTTTCTTTCTCTCTTCACATAAGAAAATGCCTCACTTTTGTTCTGCATCACAATTCTGAAACGCGGTGTCCTGGAGCTTGATATTCTACATGCCTTGGGGAATGCTGTGGACCTAATCTTACCTGGTAAAATCCTCACAGATTCCAGTGGGATTCAGGATCAGAGTAGAAGCAGGTGGGACAGAAGGAAGTGTGAGCTCGTTTGTGTGTATGTGTGTGTGTGTGTGTGTATTAGCCATCACACAGGATTTTTCTGTGATAGCTGATGCTGGTAGCAGAGCAGGTGGACAGGATACCCCAAAATCCCTTACATCACCTGATAAATCAGCTTTGGAAAGGCTGTTCACAGACAATCTGAAAATAAACTGACTTCCCCAAACTTCAAACCACAACGTTACTCTTGGCATTAAAAAAAGCTTTTACTGCTATTTTGATGATTTCTTTTAGGTTTCTTATTGCTGGAAACAAGCTCAAACATCTTTCTCCCATTTCTTCTGTTATCATTCATCTTTCCTAAGTTGCCCATCACTGGCACCTTTTTTCATCCAGAAAAATGTGAATGCTTAAAACTTTTGGAATGTCTAGTCTTTAATGATATTCTAGTTTGGAAATGTTTCAATGAAACAGTGTAATTTTTATCTTTTTCATGTAGAAAAAGACCTCTTTTCAACTCATTTGGTCTGGAAAAGAGAGAAACTTGCAATGTGTGTCACAGACAGCTTTGTGTTAAGGCCACGTGCGTTTGAGCAATAATCTCAAAAAAATCAGCTCAAGTTCTTTCTAAAGACTGAGAGACAGTTCGTAGATGAGGACTGCTCTCCCAAAGATTACAGGTACTGAAATATTATTACATAACCTCTCAGAGTCTGACATTTTCCAGAACAGAGTTTATTTTAAGGTTTTCTGTCTAGTAGTACTTGAGCATGCAATGTCTGACTTATGAGTCCAGGACAATTTTTATTTATGTGAATCTCTAAAAATTAAAAGATTGTAAGTAGAGCAGTGTCTGGCAAAGGAATGCTCTCACTTCTAGGAAAATTCAACTGACCTGTTTTCTTGTGATTCCTATTCATCTACCAGGAATGACAGCCCCTGCTGTGGTGACAAGGGTTGTCTGAACAGCCAGGCCCATCTCTGTCCGTCTCTGCCCTCTTCAGGGCACTCAAGCTTTGGAAACTTCTTTGTGCACAGCTCAAATGCATCCCACCATCCCGCCAGTGCCTGGAGCTGCCAGAGGGTCAGCCGCTGGGTACAAGCCTCCCTGGCTCCTGCAGACGTCAGCTGGGCTTCTGCTCTTTGGATTTGGCCTATGGCTCAAAGGATGCATCATAGGATCAGCCAGGAAGACTTATGCTCTTTCACTGTCCTAAATATTCAAAAGAAACCTGATGATTAGCCAACCCTTTTTTTGATGTTCATTTGTGGGACACGTATCAGCTCACAACAGGGACCTTCCTCATGTGCTTTTATCCCTTGGCTGATGCTCCAGGGATTCTGATCTGAATCTGTCTACAAATAAAAGCAGGAAGGGAAAAGAGACAAAGTGAGTCCCTAGCTCCCATCACAGATGGCTGATAATTAGTGTACTGGTTCCATCTCCTTAAAAACATAGCAAAGATAGTTTTCTGGTGACAATGTGATTGACTTCAAGCTGTTTTGCACCTCAGTAATGCTCTTGGAAAAACAGAAAGAATTTCTACCTCTGCATAAAAATAAACACTTGAAAGTTTGTTTTTACTGGGTCAAATATTACATGCCCTTCAAATTTATTACATGGGAAATTTTGTCCAAGAGGCACCTGCAGATTTATGGAAATGGAAATGTGTTAGGAATAACTGCCAGAACCTTTTAGACATGAATATCATAATAGACCTTAAAAGTAAATATATGTTAAATTAAAAGCCATAGGTGGCTGAACCATGACCCAGTTTTAGATTCTGGTTTAACACTCTCATCTTGATAAATGCTCTGCTTTCAGTCAGGAATCCCATTCTGCTGTGGTGTCTCCTCAGTCAATTTAGCTGATTCAGGTCTGCCCCACCACAGCCCTCATTGGTACAGCAGTGCTACTCACAGGCCATGCAAGGCGTGCAGTCTTCTAATGGATAAACTGTTACTTGTTCTCAAGTATCTACCTCCACCTTAAATACTTCCCAGACAAATAAAAATTGCCACTCTGTGGTTTACAAAGTTTTGTGGAGAACACCAAATTCTCCCGGGAGACAGGACATAGGACCCCATTCTGTGGTGCTCTGTTTTCCTTTGCAATACCAGTCTCAATGACATCCTTCAGTCATCTCTTCTTGTCATCATCTCTCCCCATGTTAGAAATGATGTCTCTTCTAAATTTTTCTGCCTCACTTTTAAAATTATGTTTCTGCTAAAGGGAAATGGGGATACTATCACCCATGTCTTTGATGAATGATGACGCTAAGGCCAGATCCTGTAGGATGTCTATAGCAGTCTTAGAATTTTACCACTTCTTAAGCCAGCATCTCACTGTTGGGAATCACTCTTTTTCCTTGCTGCAGTTCAGCTGAAGAAGTTAAACAAAACAGTACAACTACTTGGATGAAAATCATGTTAAGATGGTCATCACTATGCTCAAGAATTATCCAGCTGTTACTGCAGTTCTAAGTAAAATCTGAAGTTTGCCGTGAGAACTTAATTTTAGTTAAATATCTGTGGACGGATTCTGACTTCACATCTATTGAGAGATCAGTTAATTCTGAGCGAGATTAAAAGCTGTCAGCCTGGTCTCCCTCAGTGAAGACAAGATGAAAAATAACCAGGCTATGCTGCTTCTGGGACCTGTGCATTAATCTTGCAACCTCAGTAATGAGGCATAAACTGGTACTGTATGTTGTGCAGACAACACAAAACACAGTCTGACCATGCCAGGAGCAACCCTGGATCTGACCTCACTTGGTAAAGATCATCTGTGTGCCTTTGGGCATGTGTGTGTCTGTGGGTTTAATGCATTTCCTCAACAATCCAAAAAAGCTTGTATTGAGGGTCAAGTAATATGCTTTAACCCTGTTGCTGTCACCCTCTGGGTGACTCCCTCAGTTTGTACAGTGGGCATGGCATCCCATGGTGTGGAATATCCCTTCAATCAGTTTAGGTCACCTGTCCCAGCTATGCTCCCTCCCAGTTTTGTTTGCATTTCCCCTCCACCACCTCCCTTGCAGAGCATGAGACAGGGAAAAAGAAGTCCTTGATTTAGGATTAACATGACTCAGCAAAACCCAAACCCTCAGTGTGTTATCAACACCATTCTCATTCTGAATCCAAAACACGGCACTGGAACAGCTACTGAGGGAGTGGAAATTAACGCTACCCTCACTGAAACCAGGACACCTATACATGCATTGAGTAGGGCTGAGATGTGATCAGATTTTCTTGATGAAAGAACTATTGCCATGCCAATTTCCTGCAGTGCTTTCTTTTTTTCAGCTTTTTATCATTTGTGACAAGTGCAATTGAGGTCAGTTAAGAGCCTTCTTTTTATTGACTTTATATTGTCCTAAAGTGTCTCTAACTCATTGTGTCTGATTTTTAAAGCCTTCCATGAATGCTAAGTTTTAGTAACTAAGGAGTACAGTTATCATAATCAGATTTTAGAATTGAAAATCTCTGCAGTTTAGAGAGAAGCCAGTGACTGATTCCCTAGCCTCTGCATGTGTCATAACACTAGCTTCCATGCACTTGTATTACATCAGACTAGTGAGCAGTAACAAGGTACAGATTTTTGCTTCTCTGGAGTAAGACAGGAATGGCTGTGAAAAAATGAACCATTTTTATCTTCTTAATTTCTGCATTTAAAATCACACTGATCTTATTTTCGTTGGCTAATGTTTCTGCCCAATTTTTCAGCAAATTGCCGTATGGGGAAAATACATATATGTGAGAAAAACTCTTTGCCAAGTTGAGCTGAATTCACTGGATGTTGACAAAACATCAACCAAACAATTACAGCAGTGCTTGGAAAAGGTTTTGGGAGACAGATTTCTGGAGTGCCCATACTTTTGGAAATGCAATGAGGCAGTGGACTGAACAGAGAATATTACTAAAGAAGATGCTTTCTCAGCGTGGGTGTATATGGTTGTTCCTTTCCCAGTTCAATCAGTTTTTAGAAAACTGCCTCCAGCTGGGGAAATGACTATGTAGCTCCAATGTGGCACAGTTCTGGAAGTCTGAATGTGCTGGTTGAGATCACAGTGAAACAGGGCAACAAACAGCTGGCAGACACAAAGAGGGCAGCTTGTTGGATATAAGAAAACCCATCTTTGAGCTTCTTTGCTTTGATTTGAGCCTATAACAAACAAGTATCAGCTTGAAAATTTTTGATTTCTTCTATTTATTATTTTAGTTGGTCATTTTGGATAGTTCTGGCAAATAGATTAAGGGAAATAACAATTTGCATATTCATTTTGAGCAAGGATGTTTAGCAGACAGCATGAAAGCGAGATTTGTTCAGTCAGTGCAGTTTGAAGACAGAGGGAGTGTTCACCATCAGCCATTAAATATCCCAGCTGCTTTCCTGTGAAATCACGTAAGGTGCTTTCTAAGCATTTTTGTCATTATCAGCTTACACTTATTGCATTGAACAGGAACTGAAAAGATTGAAGTAAATCATGTCTTTAGAGTAAAAATAACAAGCTCTCACATGATCCATTTCCAGCTCCTAGTTTATGAACTTGTCTGATCCTGAGGACATAATATATGTTTTGTGATGCAGCATCCTGAAGGTCCACTTCTCTCAGAGGAAAAAGGATCATTTTCTCCTGTGCAGATAATTTCAAGCTGGCATCAGTGCTTTTCACTGTGCAGCTTTTCCACTCAGGTGTAACTTGCTCATTGGTTTAATGCAGCTCTTGGAAGACAACTGGCTCACCTTCTGCCAGACCTGACCTTCTGCAGACTGAGCTCTCCATCAGCTGCAGCAGGTGGAATTGGCATGACAAACTGTTTTTGAGGTGAGAGTGCAGATTTTTTTCTTATAGTGCCTGATAGAAAGGTTGCAAAGCCCTCCCATTTCTTTGCCATGCCTCTCAAGGTTCCTCCAGGCCCTGTGCCACCAGCAAATAAAGACTGCAACTTCACTGCAGCTCTGCAGTCAGACCTTTTAGAAGTATTGGCCCACCATTAAGAACTCTGCAGTGTATTTGAATTTTTCTTCTGTGATGAAAGGTAAGAGTCACCTTTAGCTGACTTGAAAGCAGTAGATGAAAACTGCCTTAGATTTTAAAAAACTATAATTGTGACATTCTGCATGGAAAGTTCCACTTGCAAAGATGAATGTTTCATTAATTTTTAAGGATGTGAAGCTGTACTGGGACATTAACTAGAGCATTTGCTGTCTAGCCAATGCACTAATACCATGCAACAGTCATATTATTTTATTCTGTTAAAATAGTCATCAAAAACTTAACTAAACTTAAAATGGTGAAACATCAAAGTGCAGTTTTATTCTTATGAGTGATTACTTAGAAGAAATTACTAGTTTTCTCACTGAAAAATTACTGTGAACTACTCAAAAAAACATTGAATAATGTAAATCTCCATCTAAGGTGCTGCCTAAGAGAGATGGGGTAAATTCTATTATTCATAAACAGTGTTCTGTCTCTGGAAATTAATTATCTCTAAACCTCATTTTTCTCTATTACTACTCAATACCCTGTTGGCAGACAAACAACACCTGGTGGCTAGATCTGACCATTGTATTAATGCAATGGTTTCCTCTCTTTCTTTAAAACAAGTTTCTCAAATAATGTTGGAAATAACATATATAAAATATATGATTTTCTTTTCCCTTACTTGAGGTGTTGTGTAATCACCCATATATTCCAAAAAGTCCATTATACTGTCTGACCTAAGGGAAATGATTATATAAGGCAGGAAGCAGTCAGGAATAAACAGTGTTTGTAAAGTTGGCTGGGAACTTGTTATCTTTGAAAGTTTGCTGAGCATATCTGGTGCCACTAACAACAAGTTTCCTAAATTTTGGCTTTCAGTTTTTCAGTTAATGTGTATCCTCTCCTGGCCCAGCATAACCAGTTTTTGCCAGAGAAAGGCAAAGGAACTCAGCAAACCAAGTAATCCAAAAAGAGTCCAGAATGAAGGCTTCTGTTCACATATCCAGGAGAAAAGGCCACTGACGAATCTTAGGGAAGGATTTGTACCTTTTACTTGGGAAAAATTTCTGTTAAAACAAAACTTGCATTACTTTGATTTTGGTATTCAGTTCCTTGCTAAAGTCTTAAAAATGAAGAACTACACATGATTTCCATAAGGACACTTAGAGTAAGATGGAAGTAGCGCATTCCTAAAATGTATATTTTATAAACTGAATGCCAGTGCAAAAAGCATTTTGGGTTTATGTCACACACTTGCATCTTGGGTGGCGCTGAGACCAACTTAAGTATTAACTCATTCTGTTAAGTGTAATGATCCCAAGAATATTAAGTCAAACATTAAAAAAAAGGCAAACCAACAATAAAGCTACCCCCAAAAAATCACAGAATTGATGCCTTTCATCTACACATTTGGAGAATCCAGGTGTGATGTACTGCACACTGTAATCCGAGTGTGAAAATTAGAAATATCTCTGGGAAAGACCAGAGGAGGATGTGTGTGCTAAGGTACAGTGTCTAAGTTGTACAAAACTAATTGAAGAATGTTTTGTAAATCAGGACATATCACAAAAGAGACACCATCTAATCTGCCATCTGAGAGAATTTGCTTTCAACCAATCTACAGCATCCACAGCACTGCATAAGGTATCTTCTGTTCCCTTTGTATATTCCATTTGCTTAATTGTGCCATTATTTGTTAGCCTCTTTTGTACGTATTGGCAGGTAGAAATCAAAATTTATTAGACTTTCATAAAGCAAGGTTTTTTATTCTGTTTATCCCTCCTGCAAATACAAGAATGCAGCCTGTGTAGGAGGAAAGAGTATAGCTGCACTGCAGGAAGATTTGAAATGCACTTAAGAAAGGTATAATGCTACTTCATCCAAACCTACCTATATTTTCCTGCCTTTCTATTACTTTCTGCATATTAAATACATGTTATCCTTTTTCCAGAAGAACATTCTGGTGGTATTCTGAATTCCTCTCTTATTGAAATAGAAACCTTGGAAGAAATCTTTGTTGTTGAAACATATTTTCTGGTTGGCTTACGATGTTATAAAATTTTCTGACCTCTAGTATAAGCATTGCAAATTCTCCAAACTAGATTCTGCCACTGAAAAGTTGCTAAGCAACTAATCCTGTCTGATCTATTGTAGTTCAAATAAATGAAACAGACATATAGAAGAGAGTTTATAAACCTAATGGATTGTAAAAAACAAACAAACCTAAACCCATAAATAAATAGATATAATATGTATTTAATAGCAAAATAAATAACTGAAGGAAAACAGAAGAAAACTGCCAAAATCTCCAGCTCACAAGATGAATTTGAAGACATGTTAAGCAAAAGCAGAAAAGCGTCAGCATCGTCACTTCACAGGTCCAGATTAGTTGTCACTTCTGTCTGCACTTTGGCATCTTTAATGGTTACTTAATGTCCTTTTTGCTGGGTATTTTTCCTTGCATGATATGATAAGTGTTACTCAGATAGTTAAAAATAAGCTTTTATTCATCTTTCAGATGAGTTGTCATTTTTTTTTTTTAAATTTAGCTCTAGAGTCAGGGGAAAGCTTCTCTGTGCTTGCATGCTTTGCTTCCCACTGTCCCTGCCATTGTCCTGTTATTGCAGTCTGGCCTTCAAAGCTGGGCAGTTCAATCCAGAAGAAGGAGGAGATGGGGCTCCTTGCTGAGACTTAGAGGAGGTGCCATTGACCTGGGGCAACCCTCCAGACACCCATCATGTTTGCAGCCAAATAGCTTTTACTGTTTGAGGCAAACTCTGCACATTTTTTTGTCAACTTGGGTGATTGGTAGGGTTTCTTCTTCTATCTTGCTTTGCCTCCTGCAAGTTCATATTGTTGGATGAATAAAACTTTAGCTTTTATTTTGAGGCCAAGGCACTGACAGCTTCAGCTGATGCCATAGTTTTCTCCCATAATTACCTGTGCCTATGATTTTGAATCTCAAGCCTCTGTAATTTATAGTAACCACTGTAAGATTATCCTTATCACTATAATCCCTTGAATGCTTTCATCTTTGCAATATGTTGTGGATTCTTCCCTTCCATGATCAGGTCTTCAGTGCAAGATAATTGTCAAAAAATTTATTGCATATTCTTAAGGAAAAGGAAGCTGTTTTTATTATACTCAATCTTCTTGCAGTTTGATTTCAGGTCTTTCAGGCTCTCACACTCACCAGTGCCAGGATGTCTGTGGTCTGGTTGGGGTACCTGGGTGAAACACAAGCATAACGGGTTCTGTCTGCATCTTTTGGCTACTGCTTGGCTAGTAACAACAAAATGTGTTTTGGACTGATGTTTTACATCCAATAGGAAACATCAGCTATAACGTGCTAATACTTTGTCTCAGTTCATACTTGCTTCACTTTTCTTAGATCTTGGGTCAGGTTGCTGTCCATTGACTCTTCTCCCTCATTTTAAATATATGAGACATGTCCATAGCCCTTTCCTGTTGGTCCAGTGGACAGAAAGGAGGTATAAGGGATACATCACAGCCTTTTAGCTCTTCTGCTGGTGTGAGGATTGCAGGTCTTCTGCTGATGGACATCTGGCCTTTGAGCTCATCTGCCAGAAACAGGATTCATATCAACTCTAATTCTACAAACTGTTAAATATTTCTGCACTGATTTATGATAAGAGTCACAGTTCTTTACTTACAGACTCTAGGCCTGGAAGGTGTCTTTGAGGTGAAATATTGGTAATATGAAAACAGAAAATAAAACTTCACAGTTGTACTGTCAAGTTGTGTATTTATTAATATGCTGCAAAAGCTACATTGGAGGTCTTTAAAGTCATTATTAGAAGGACAGAAAAAAACTTAAAAGTGAAAATAGTGATTTTAAGAAGAGTTAATGGAAAATAAAAGAATCCCCCTATACTTCTTTCACCATTCTCAGTAAGATGTTGGTCTTTTCAGGACTGAGTCAAAGCTAAGACTTTTCCACTGACTTATTTGAGCCAAGCCTCTTATTTTATTTTAGTGTAAAAACTATTCAATCTAAGGTACAGGCCAATATATAAGTCAGAATTAAAATAGGCACCTCAAATCACATTCTTTTCTCATTATTATTCACTTGAGAAACAACAACTGTTCCAGCCTTGTTAAGTTGTTTGACAGAGAAATCAGTCACTCTTCAGAAAAAAAGGAATGGAAATGAGTTATTTCTATTTTCTCCTGGTGTTTATGCAAGTTTCCCCTTAAGCACTTACCAGAATGAAAGCTTTTCATCTAACACTTTAATTCTGTACACCTTTTCCCTGGGACCAAGAAAATAAAATAATAGCGGCACTTAATGAAAGGGAAAAAGCAATCATTGGAGAGGAAACACTCCAGGAGCAGGTAACTCTCACAACTTATTGAATACAGTCAGCATAATTATTAGACCTTTTTAATGACTATCATTGCATGTGAACTCTATTCAAGGAAATTCCAGGTGCTCATCTGGAAAGAGTTTTTCTCATAGTGCAGGGAGGAGGAATAGGGATTTGCAAAATGTGTTTTTAAAACAGGTTTCCTCTCAACATGCCAGATTTTATAATTTTAAGAGGATTTTGGGAGTGAAGAGCTGGGCTGAAACTCTGATATATATGAAATTTTTATGATTTTTAGATACAATAGTTTGCAGTATCTTAAAGAAACTTTTTAGTTTGTCAGGTATTTCACTTTCCAAACAAGCATCACACTGATTTCTCCTTGGGTGCTGACCACTCTGGGATATTCAGTTTGCCACTACTTTGGAAAAGGACACGTCACCTTTCATTTTCCTTGCAAAAATCCTTATCCTTGTGATATCTTTGGATTTGATCTTGGAAAATGTTGTTCAAAGGCCAGAGAGGAAAGTGTCCTTATTGGTGCAGCCTCTGCGTGAGGCTCTGCAGAGAGCAGAAACACGTGATAGGGTTAGTGTGAGGGATTCTTACAGCCTCTCTTGTGTTACGCCTGCAAAACTGTGTCACCACACTTCTTACCATCAGTGCTCATGAGGATTGTTCTTCCTGCACTGGAGAGATCATAGCATGCTTAAAAAGTAACCTGTTGAAGCCAAATGAGTTGAAAATGTATGCCAACATACTTTTGCTTTTTTCTCCCCTTGTCTAGCTCTTGCTTCCTCTCATTTCATGATATCCACTGCACTGGTAATTATTTTCTTGGTGCCTTTCAGACCCATTTATTTACCTTCATCTAGAAGAAGATCCTTAGTTTGCTCCTGCAGTAAACAAACACATTATGGTTTCTGCCTTCTTTCACCTTTTTAAGCTTCCCTTTTACTCAAATCTGTAGCCCAGTATGTTTTTATTTCCTGAAGCCTTGCAAATGACAGCAAATGACAAATCAGAAAAACTTGTTTGAAGAAAATTTACCAATGCAAGCAAAGTTTTGTGGAGTCTGAATTCAGAGTCCTGTGACAAGCAGATGACATGACTGATAGATTTCTGATCAGCAGTTCTGCTGGTCCAGAACTAATGAGCAATTATGTTTCTTGACTTATGAGCAATTATGGCTCGACTAAGAGTCCTGCATTTACTTTCTCATCACCAGGCAGCAATTGTGCTCAATTCTCAACTTTTGCTTGAAAACAAGGACATTTGCTTGAAAGAAAGGATATTAAAAATTACCCAGAGATTGGGTAAAAAGTATCTGCTTTCCTTTGTTGCATGCACTGTATGTGAACTGTTACTTTGTGATATCTTTTGGTTTACAAAAGCTGATTTTAATCTGCAGGAAGAGCATATTTTGAAATTTAATTTCTCACGTCAGGGTAAAAGTTCTCTAAGGAATTTTTGATCTGTCTTCTGGTGCAAACAGTTTAGAGTAGTCGTGTCTTGGCAGTAGTGTATGCTTTCACAAACCCCAGTGTGATTTTTTCCTTGTGCAAAACTACATTCCTGCTGCTTTGTATTAAGAGGACATCAAGTGTTGTGAGACAGTGGAGCAGCAGACTTCAGCTAAGCCTGCTGCTGCGTTTTCAACATCACCCTTGTGGAAACCAATTAATTCCTACAGTCTGTGTCTGTGTCTGCCCAGAATGTTCACAATACTCTGTTTATGGGTAGTAATAAAACTTGTTTTATAACCTGAAGGTCCACATGAAAAAGCAGGCAAAAAGTATGTAGCCCACAAAAAGAATCATGCTGGAGATAATCAGAAGTTTTTCAAGAGCTCTACCTTGAATATGGGGTATGAATATTTTCTAAGTGAGGCTGACATCCAGACCTTGCATTTTTCTGGAGATAAATCAATCCAACCATCTACCATAGTGCATCTGGATACCAGAACTGTACCCGTGTGAACCCAGTGCTCCTGAGTCACTAATTTGAGGATAACCCAAGGAGCTTGCCAACCAGTTGTCATCAGAAGGGAGACAGTGGACTGGCTGCAGTTGATGGAGCCCCTTGGAATCAACTCATCTTCTGGCCACCTTCAGAATTTAGTATTCAACAATAGGATGCAGGAACCCTCATGGTATAACCTCCTTCTTGTCCAATTCACATGATTACAAGTACCACTCAATATCCTGGTGGGACAATCTGACCTTACCTTCCAAAGGTGGTCCTGGTTGCTGTCGTGGTTTGAGGTGGAAGTGAAGTTTTTTTAGAAACTCAGGTCAAACCAATCAGTGGCCAGGCTGGATGTTGGCATCTGCGGTGGCCACTGAGAGTTTGGACACGCCTCTGAGGACACAAGGGGTTAAAAGCCAGGACTCCCGAGGCACTTCCTCTCTTTCCGGGCTCTGCTTTCAGCAGAGGAGCATACTCCTCTTCCCCCCCCCCCGC
>VZDJ01000024.1:602972-639235 GCA_008694505.1 Cyanoderma ruficeps | reverse complement strand
GTGGATGCTTTTTGGTTCAAGCTAAAGACTCTGTGGCCTGTTTTTGGCGCCCTCCGCCCCAGGGGTGAATTTGGGGGGGACTGCTAGTCCCGATGGAAGAGTTAGCTGGTTTTTGGTACTGAGCCAAACATCCTTAAAGGGAGCCCTATCTAGTCTTAGTCCCTGTACGGTGGTGAGAGCACTGTGACAGGGAAGAAGAGAGTCACCATGGTAGAGTTTTCCGGGTGGTGCCATGAGTGACATGGGAGCACGGGAAAATGGACCTGTGTTTTCCTGTGGGGGGGGTGTCTGCGGTTGCAAGAGAGACTCTCTCGTTCTCTGGATGGATTGAGGATTGTTTTTTTTTAAAGGATAATGGCTTGTTAGGTACCCAGGGTTGTGGAAGGTTTAAGCAAGTAGATATGAGGGTATGTGCCGGTGTCAACTATTGAGCATTGTAAAGGATGGAAATTGGGGGGAGGAGGAAAAGTGTTGTGAGAGGTTTCTTATTCTGTCTTTGGGTGATTGGGTTCTTTTCCTGTGTTTGTCGTCTATTGTCAAGTAGTTAATAAATGTTTTTTTTCTATTCTAAGTGATAGGCCTGCTTTTGCTCTGTTCCGGCTACATCTCACAGTAGTTTATTAAAAACTACATACTCATGGGTGCACTGGCATTTGTCCAGTGTCAAACCATGACAGTTGCAGAACTGATTGAATTAGTATATAGCAAAACCCCTTGTAAGCAGGCATTTAAAGCTATTTGTACAGCAGAAGACATGCAGTGCAGCTTTTTGTACATTATTAAGCTATTTAGGACATTTTGTGTTTGGTTTATAAAATACATAGTGATGGATTATGCTTGTGCTTGAGCGGTCTCATAGGAGTGTAGCCAGCTGGGCTACAGAGACTGAGAAGGGCAGAAGTATGAATTATCTCACTCGACCCAGCTCAAGAAGCTACTGCAAGGGCTTTTGCTGTAGAGATAGCTCTCACCATCCAGAAAACAGGCTACCACCTGATTTGGAAGATTTGATTCCCTGAGTGAACACTACCTCTTGCCAAGATCTCAGTAAATTTGTTTTCCTCTTCAACTGGCTGTATCTGAGTGTATGTGCAGCAGCCCTTAGGTCTGAGTCTTCATTTTTTTCACCTTAAGGTGATGCTGATCACTTCAGACATCACAGCTTTTCTGACACAACAATGTGACAGCAGACACAAAGCTGACATAGTTCATGAAAAAAATTACAAGGATCCTGTTCTAGAGGACTGGCTTCTCTGTCTGCCCCCCTGCCGTAGCCTTTTAAACTAAGAATTTCTGTAGATTTTGTGTTGGAGGAGGAAAAGCCAATAGCTTTCTCATTAAATGAAAATAATTTAATAAGAAATGAGGAGAGGAAGAGTCAGGTTAAATTCTGCAGCCATTCTGCTGTTACAGTTAGACGCCCTCTAATGAGCCTCAGTATTTACAAGGACCCCTGCTGCTGATAAAAGCAGTCAGAAAACAGAAACCACATCCATCCACAGTCTCTCCAAACCAGTGTTCTCCTCTCCAGAGGGTCTGAGCACTTCCAGCCGAGATGGGCACCAAGTTTCATCAGCTAAGAGTGGGAACAACGGTGACACTGAACTGGCTGAAGAACAGCCTGTGCAAAGTCTGGTCGTGCAGCAAGGACTGTGACAGGTGGTACCTGGGGACG
Source organism: Cyanoderma ruficeps (assembly GCA_008694505.1). Lineage (NCBI taxonomy): Eukaryota > Metazoa > Chordata > Aves > Passeriformes > Timaliidae > Cyanoderma > Cyanoderma ruficeps. The sequence goes on along the minus strand of VZDJ01000024.1, from coordinate 637,560 downwards.
CAGTGGTGTCAGCTCTCCCAGTATCAACTCTGAACGTTTCTAAAAAAGTTTCTCTTATCCTGCCTGGAGATGGGGCCTGACCTGAGATCAAGTGAAATATCAACAGACTTGCCTTGCACATGGCAGTGTCAAATGGTGCCTTTCACTTCTGAAAACATTTCTTGGTGCTTCCAAAAGAGCTGGAAGAAGGAAACAAAGGAGCACAGAGCTTTAAAAAGAGAGCCAAATCTCTTTCATACCTGCTAATATGTTTTAACCTAAACTGTATCCCAGAAACAGACAAATTAAGCTTTTTACAGAGTGTAGTCAGTTGCCTGCCAGGCTGCTTATATTTAATTTAAAAATACAGCCCTGCACATGAGTGGTTCTGAGAGCACCCTGGTACAGGCAGAAGTCTTCATTTATTCACAAAAGTCACACAAGCAGCTCTACAGATCAACAGGAACATTTACAGAATTTCTTAGCCCATCTGACTTCTGAGCTTGGGTGAGGTGTTTAATCACTCCAGTGTCATTACAAAGTGTTTTCAGATTATCTGTGAGGTGCCTGAAAAGCTTCATGAATATGTCCTGAGAGTAAGGTACTTTTATGTCTAATCAATGACAAGCATTAGCCTTATTTTAAATAGTGGCTTTCTGTTGATTTAAAAAATGAATTCACTTCATTTATCACCCTTGGTGATAAAAGAATGTGATTAGGGGGTTCCAAAGCTGAGCACTTAAACAGCACTGAGTGTCAGAATTATGTCTCTAATCTCATTTCAGCTGCCATTTTATATCTTCTGATACTGTAATTACGTGTACACTTGTTTTTCTTCAAAGTGACCCATGACCGGTTGGTGCTTGGTTACATGAGCAGTTATTTGACATTTATTTTATCTTCTTTATTGTACACACTTCAAACTCTACTGTGAAGAGAGAATAATTCATTTCTTCATGGGCTTTTTAAAGGTGTCTCTCTATGTATCACTCTTTCTGAGTGCTTTAAACATAAAACTTCATATATTTCTGTGAATTAAAAGAAGTATTTGAATCTGTTTCACTGATGGGAAGATGATTTTAACAGCAACTAGAAAAACATTTGTGGCACAATTTTTGGTGTTACAAAGTGCTACACTGTCATATGCCACAGGATGTCAAAGACCTATGCCTTCACTTTGCAACACTGAGAGCTCAGCTGTCCTACTTTCACCCATGCTCAGTGGTACTTGAAAAAAACGTGTCATACACTTAGAGATTTGTAAAGTATTGAGACAACTTCTCTCATGTTACACAGGAACTCTGAGGGACCCAACTGAATCTTTGCAGCTGATTTTCTTATAACTCTGATTTCTGTACTGTGGTGCTGTGTTTTTCTCATTATGTGCTTTTCTTATTGTTTGTTGCCTTTAGATGTTTTGCTCTGTTTCCCCAACCTGTTGGTTTATTCCAAGTTTCTCCTCCATCTCTGAAGTGTTAGTCCTCCCTGATCCCTGCCCATTTCCCATCATTCCCTCTTGAACTCAGCCCCCTTACCCACACTCCTTCCTGACCCTGCCTCCTGAGAGTGTCAATCCACAACCAACCCCATGTTCACGTCTAGATATTTCTATGTTCTTCAATGTCCCATTGGATGTTTTGGGATGTATGGTCCCCTTGTTGTCCCCCATTGGTTGTTGCATTGTGAGCCCCTCTTTTATAATCTCCCTGATGTTTCTCTGATTGTTTAAGAGATTGTGCCTGCCCCTTGTTCCTTCCATGTTTAAAAAATCAGTGTCAAGCCATGTCCTGGATCCTTTGTTCCTGGCTCTTTCTGGAAAATAAACTACCTGGAGAACAACACAAAGGATCCCTTCCCTGTTCTTTGCCTCAGTCTTTGGCACTCCACCAGCACAGAGCTGTAGAGAGCAGTGGCAGCCCTGCTCTTTATCGCCACTCGCACCGTTTGTGGTCTGGGGGTGGCCACTCTTGGCATGGGCTGAAGTGAGGGGCTTGTTGGGGATTTCTCCAGCTTGTGTCACTGTACATCCAGTTCTTCAATCTAAATTACTTCTCCTGTATTCCTCTATTTTGGCCCTTCCCCAAATTGTCCAAATATCGCCCAAATCGTGTCCTGAAAGAAAAAACCCAACCAATTAAAGCAAAGAAATGTGACTTCACTGTGACCAAATTCCTTGAAAGAAGTGGACTCCTCCAACATGAGGTTGGTAACAGCAAAACAGCCTAGATCATACCCACTTGTAAATGATAACAATTTTGTTCCTTATAATATATTAGCATTACAGCACATATATGGATATGTGCTTATTTGAAATAAATTATTGTATATAGCTTTGAAGTTCATATTTCTTAACTAAATTCAAGATTTTAGTATTACTATTCCGGGAATGATTTAAGCTCTCAAGATCACAGGCTGAATATTTGTTGGGACGTGATGTATATTTTTATGAGGATACCTGTTTTCTCCACTGCTTTTATACTTTTATTGTTTTTTGAGAACACTACTTTGACCATCTAGATATATGGTTGTCAGGAATGTGAATACTAATAACGACAATAATCATCACCATCCATTAGGAAAACTGTTGCCACAGGTAAGTCAACTACTTCCTTGAGCAGCTCACTCCAATTCTTAATATACCTTTCAATGGAGAAGTTTTTCCTATAGTCAGTATAAACTTCATGCCGTCATTCTTTTACTCTTTACATCAGTGACTCTTTCTGGCTTACGTTGTAGTCTAGTTTCACAGAACTTTGTTCTGGGTTTTTAAGGCAAATCTTGCCTCATATGTTTATAAGCTTATGCTAAAATATTTGCTATCTTGGTAAAAAAATTCATGCTTCTCTTTTATTTTCATTGGGTGCAAACAGAGGTGCTGTTTAAATATGAATTTTTCTTTCTGCTGGTTAGACATCACGAGCTTCTACCTAAATCTGGTGAACAGCTTCCCTTTCCATGTTTCAGTCTTCAGCTAACAATGCCATATGGTTATCCACCTTATGGTGAACTCTAGCAGTAAAAAAAAAGTATTTCTTTTCCTTGATGAAAGAGTTAATGCAAGTGTTCATAATGTATTTTCATGAGACTTCTCCCGTGCAGAAAGAAAATCCTTTTCATGGCTGATAGATTAGGTGTGTTCCCTGGTTAGCTATTAAAGTTGTTTGTACTTATTCTGCTTCATCTGCACTATTTTCAGGATTTAAGTCCTGACAAAAATTAATATTGTTCTTGGATTTCTCATTAAATGCAATGCTTGAAAAGAGCACCAGAAGATGTATGTATATCTGGTCAGAAATACTGTAATGTAAAAATACCAAAAATTTTCTGAACAAGGTAGTAATTCTTCAGAAAGTCAAGAACAACAGTAGTATTAGCAATTTTGAAAGTAATAGTAATAGTAATAGTAATAGGTTTTGATATTTGTGCCTAGTGATAGCAATAGTAACTGCCAGTGTCTCAGGCACAGTTTTGTGTAGGACAGCAGATAGACATACCAGAGTCTTACTTTTGATTCTTTCCTGTCTTAGGGGATATATGGATCTTCAGCTCAGGCTGTGTTAGATTGTGGCTAAGAAGGATTTTGCCATTGTTTTAAGTGGAGGCAGAGATTCACTCTTGATCTTTTGAGTCAAAATTTTCCATTGCATTTATCTGCTGTACAAGGCTGAGACCTTTTATCAAAGATGGGATAGGAGCTCAGATCCCTTTAAAATCTTGAAAATGTGCCAGAGTTCCTAGGTTATTTATGCTTGTTTGCTTAGGCTGTAGTTTAGTTAGGGTAAAATAAAATAAAGTAATAATTGTTAATTCAGAGGGTTGTGTCAGTTATTTGTTCAGGAGACTCATGTGAATGCAGATTTTTCTTTTATTACTTACTGGAATTTTCATCTGTAGGTTGTAGCTATCTGTGAGACTGCTGTGATGAGAGCTAAGCTCTGTGTTCTAAGAAGCATTCAAAGCATCTACTTCCCTCCAGCATCAAAGCACAGGGAATCAACATGCTAGCAACTAATGTCTTGAGGAGTTATGCAGTATCTAGTATCTTCAGTGTATTTTTTTTCATAGGGCCCCAGACACTAAGACAGTTGGATATAATTTCATCCTTGCCTTGCTTCAACATAAGCTAATTAGGAAGCTCATTATTTATTTGGCACAAATTTAGCATAACAAATCAATTTAACAGGGCACAAGAGACAAAGTAATTTAAAATGTAAGTCAGAATCAAGATGAAATAGCAAGATGGAATATTTTAATTTCTAAAAGTGCACTAACATCCTAATGGCTCTGTGGGTCTCAGTGATGTTTCCGACACAGATAGCTCAGCACCAGCCTCACAGAGAAAGGCAGGATTCACTGATCAATATTTTCTCTTCTGGGTTGCATCTCCTCCCCTCCAGTCATTCCCATCCAATGTCACTATGCCACTACTCTAAACAAGATGGATAATCTGAAAGAGGGAAAGTCTCTGACCTGAATAGCTGGAAACTGTAATTAATGAAAATATTTTGGGAAGTTACCCCATTATAGATGTTCCAGTGATCCCTGTTCAGGTTGAGTTGGAAACAGATTTATTGGGCTGATCTGGAACCCTGGTAACTTACACACCATCCCTAGGATTAGTTCTTCCATTATCATGATCATTTTGTTTTAAACTTAGAAAGTTAGTGATGAGATTTTTAAAAAATTGATTTTTAATAGCTTTACATAATCTTAAAAATGAATTACCAAGATTAGCAAAATGCGCAGCTACTGTAAATATCTTTGAAGTAAATATAATTATATTCATTATCACTGGGGGCGGTTGGGCTTCATCTATTTTAGAAGTTTCACATAACTTGTGTCTACCATGGGTCTAACTGTTCTTGCATGGTTTATGAGATTTAGGGACAGTGCATTTTTCCAACCAGTCTGGAGCCTGGAAGGCTTCCTTGTCTGTTCAAAGCATGTAGGAGTTGTAAACATTTAGAGTTCCCAGCATGATCCTTCTCACTTTCCCAACAGCTTTGATTCATTAAAAAGGAGACCATGAGACTTGTTTGAGTAATGTTGCACGTGAGGGACAGAAGAAATACCTAGTCTGTGTTGAAATCCTGCACAATTACATATGTTTTCCTGGTATCTGTCTGAACTGGTGAAGATTGCTGTGCTTTCTGGAGATAAATTTGTCTGATGCTTTTTTCCTCCCATTACCTCACCTAGTCCTAACACTAAACCCTGGGCCGGACCCAGAGCTGCTGGAAAACCAGGACAGAGGATCCACACAGACCTACACCATGCAAAGAAGACTGGAGAGAGGTGAAATAGTGGAAAGGATCATCAGGAATGCTTACTGCTCAGTGCTGTAATGTGATGGTGGTTCTTTTGCACCATTCATCCAGAGATGGAGACATATCCACTCCTGCAGATTTCATGTACCAAAGCCAGTGAGGAGCAGTGCAAGAACTTGCTTGCCTCTCATGTTAGAAAACTCTGATCTCAGAGTCTGAGGTTCCTAATTTCTAAAGCTGTCCAGAAATGTGACATGTCTGCTATCTACATATTATGTGTGCGATGAATAAAATTAAATTGATAGAAATTCTTTGGCATTCACAGTAGTTTGTATTTCACAAGTGGCAGAAATGGGCTGAGAAGTCATATTCTTATTCAAATATGGGAAACTCTTGCTACGATTTGGTAAGAATATACAAATACAGTGTCCAGAATGAGTGTCACTGGGATCTTGAGTATTCAGGTACCTATGGTGCAGGATTTGAAGAAGATGCCTTTCTCTATTTTGTTTAGGAGCGTAGAGAGTGAGAAAAGTCTTCAAGCAGTCTTTGCAAATATAGTAACCTGTCCCTGGTCAGATTTTCTCCACAGTTTAACTAGCTTTTTGACTGCTTTTGGTTATAGATTTTTTAAGGAAGCAAAAAGACATGGTGAACTACCTTCCTTTTCCTGAAAAGCAAAACAGAGGACATTTTTCTGCAAGTCATTCGTATTTGGGTGATGATTTCCAGAGAAACAAATTTACATGTTTATTCTTTTTCTCTTTCTTCTTTTTTTTTTTTCCCCCCTCAATACTTAGGTGTTCCGGATTGGAAAGAAATGATCTCAAGATGGGCAAGAAAAAGATCCATACAATGCAAAAATGCAACTATTTTACCCCATTGCTCTTTCCTTTGACAATATCTGTATTTTGTGATACTACACGTACATTCCTCGCTGGAGAGTACTTACATTGATTTATAAAAAGGGCAAAAGATATTTTCAGATACAGTAGTAAGCTGCAAACGACACACCAATTTCACCACCACTTCTTCACTGGCTTTCATGTTTGTGTATTTAATGAGAAAAGGAGGGTTTGGAGACTGCTGTTGCAGACAGTTAAGAGGCTTGTAATTCCTGACTGTTGAATTTTGTGGACTGCTGATCTGCCCACAAAACTGAAAGACTAAATTGGTATTGGGGAATCAAGGAAGGGTCTGCTTCTATAGCAGAGGTGGGAAATGGTCATGATCCTAGGTGAGGGGGGGAGTGTTTGTTAAGGAGAAAAATAATATTCAAACATCATTAAAGCCTGTAGATGGAAGTCTTAAGTAGGCTGCAGATTATGCCTCTGTGTGTGTGTGTGCGCGTTTTTCTGTAGCTCTGAAAGGAAAGGGATATGACTTGCTTTCCACACTAAACCATCTTGTTATCTCTGCTCTGTGAAGATCACCTCCTGTAGCACCTTATGCAGTGGGGTTTTTTTAACACTATGAATTATTTTGATCAAAAGAAGGTTCTTACTACATCAGAGCAAATGAACAGCCATGTCACAGACTTAGTGTGGTCACACATGTCCCAAATTCAGAAAAATGAAGAGAGGAGATCTGTTCCAAGTTATCCATCTGAAACAATTTCACCTTCTTTAACACAGCCTCTTAAGAAGGCATAAACCTCATCCTGCTCAGAAACATAGAGCATTTTCAAGTGTTTGCACTGGTCTTGAGCAAGCTGGCATTTGGTCAGTACTTGATCACTTTTAATCCTGACGCTGTATCATCAGGCACTGTTCCTACTCATTGAAATGCCTCTATTTGAATTGTAGGTTCCAAACTATGCAGTTTTTTGGATCAGAGATGCATATTTTGGAGGAGGGAGGGAGGGAGGAAGGAAGAAAGGAAAGGAAAGCAAGGAAGGAAGGAAAACTTCAGATTTCAGGAATGAGGAAACTTCCATAGAGAGTAATAGCCACAGCCAGGACATTGCAGAGAAGCCACATAATTAGTATGTAAAATAAAGGTTATTCTGCATTGCTTTTTTTCCTAGGATTGCTAGTTTGGTGTTTTCTCAGCCCAAGGATACCTTTCTCCACAGTCTTGAGTCGTTTTGAGTGACCCAGGACCCACATGCTGATAGCAGGAGTAGATCCAGGCCCAGACCCAGCACACTTCTGGTCATATGATCTATTTTTTACCTGACTCTTGTTGTGCTAATGCACTGAATCCTACCTATAACCTTACAGGTTTCCTTCTGAGATATGTTTAGGTACAGTGACTTGCTAGTCAAGATTCCAGTGCAGATACACACAGAGATACATGCAGATACCTGCATGAAATTCTTCTGAAAATGATAGTATAGGGTTAAAAGGATTTTGAGGCAGTAAGGCCTAAAGAACAGGATGACAGCTTCACTGTAACCAAGATGTTTAGTTTCATGCTATTGTTTTAACTCAATCAAGTAGATCTCTGCCTAGGCAGTGGGAGGCTGGAAGGGGGGATGAACGTGATTCTTAGTTGAACATGCAGGCTCTAAAAATAAAGCTAGATATTAGGTGAGGTAGGCCTGTACCTGGATAATCATCCATATGATAAATAGCATTATTGTTAATTGTAACACTTATTTGGTAACCAGTTATGATCATCATCTTCAATAAGAATCAACTGCTACAGGTTTATGCTTGGGTAGAATCAATGGAAGAATAGGGATTTAATGATTAACATGTGCAGTTATGTAACGGAGGGTATAAAATCTTGTCTATTTCGTGACGATGTTGGAGTCAGATTTGGGTTTGTAGCCCCGGCTCCCAGAGCTCTTCAATAAAGCACCTGCATATAATCATCCTGTGATTATGTGTCTCTATGCTAACAAAAAGGTCGAAATTAGTCTTGTTTGGTTCAGAGTGAAACAAAGAAGCTAAAAGGGGTGTTCTCTGCTGGATTCATCTACCAAAAAAATACAGGCATTTGAATAAGCAAATAACCTTTTGATGTATGAAGACCCTTCTCAGTGACCTAAATCAGAAATGATCACCATTGTTCTAGATAATGTAAGGCCATATAGAAATACAAATGTCCAAAAAGAGTTTTCATTTTTTTCTCGATTAAATTCTGTGGCAACATTGCCAGTGGGTTTTGTGGAAGAGCGTTTTTGCCTAAACTACTTGCCTTTCCTCTTTAACATCAGTAAACAAGATTCTCAGGATCCCATTTACGGTTTGTCTGAACTGCCAAATCAGCAGCTTATGTAGGCTATGTAGGGGTTTATCTGAACTACCAAATCAGCACCCAGATAAGGATATACAAGTACTGTGGCTGAACTAACAAGAACTGACACACTTCCATATACTCCTTGGGGCAGAGAAACAGACTGATCAAACTGCTAAATATTTCAACTCCCTTCCAGTAAGAATTCCTGGCAACCCATGATATCAGATTTCTGTGCAGATGTTCATTGGGTAAACAAACACAGAGTTGCACTCCCAATCCTGTCTTTAGCAAACTGGCAGGGATAGTAGCCCTCCTGCAATATAAGACCATCACTCTTAATTACACAGATGCCTTGATATTCTTTTCCTTTCTAAATGCATTAGGACACTGCCAGGTCTCTGTAGCAGAAATTGGAATAAGAGATAACTTGCAATACCCTCTAAGAAAAATAATCTGAATTTTCTTCCTTCTTGCCATGACTTGCCTTTCTAAAACAGCGTTAATGAAATGAAATGAAAAACAAGCTTTCTTGCAAATTTCTTCTGATTTTCAGGCAACCAAGTTTCTGCCTTATGTCAATGTCATATGAACATGAGAGAATTTAGCATCTTGAGTTCCTGAAGCTTAATGGCCAGTTATGCAAAAGGGGTGGGAAAAAACTCACAACTCAAGTGATACCTTGACAGCATGCAGCTCAAAATTTAGGATATAAATAGCTTATTTTTCTGCTGCCTGAGGTCCTAATTTTTTCTGGTAAATTCCCCCAGTATTTAAATTACTGTTTCTGACAATGTCTTGGTGTGCTGGTCTTATCTGTGTAAAAAAAAAAAAATTAGGCAGTGTCTCTGTTGGGGTACACAAAAGTGTTCTTCTAACCATTTTGACTGATAAAGATTTAAAGGAAACAATCACCCACCTCAAACTCAATCATTATAAAGATGAAATAATTTTCAGGAGAATAAAGGTGCAAAGGGAAAACTGTTAAACATATATGGGTCTGGGGAGCTATAACAAGGCAAGTATAGTGTAGGAAAAGTCACTGGGGAGCATGAAAGAACAGTCCCAGGGCCAGTGGTGCTCTACTGCAAGGCTGGCCTCCTGGTTATGGCACTAGTTTGCTAGCTGTGAATGACTTACATGAGAATGAGTTATTATAAATAGCTTAGATATTTAGGTATCTCATCATAAAAAAAAAAGTTTTGGATTTTTAGTTTTTTTATTTTTTGTCTTTTAAACCTTAAAAAGAAATATGTTGATTATCCAAGTATGAATGGAGAAACAATTACCAGACAAAAATTGAGAAGAGTGATTTTATGGTTTCTTCTTTTAATGCGTTTATAGGCCAAATAGAGGTGTTTTTAACTCTTGTCTTGGCTCATGTCTCTCCAAAAGGTACCTCATTATTTTAATTTTAATAAAATTCTGCTGGAGAGGAAAGGATAAGGGGTATAAACCAGACTTTCTCAGTAGCAATCATTCAGAATACTCCTCTTGGATTTGCAGAAATATTCTGCAGTTTATGTGACTGGTTGTGAATATTATTATGGACAATGTTTAAGAATAGAACAAAAGAGAAACAGGTTCTATGCAGGGAGGATAGAAAATGAGAATAAAAATGTATGGTTATGATGTAGAAAACAAATGGGTTTTTAGGCATTTCACTGTGAAAGAAGAGTGCCCATTCATTTCACAGAACAATGGATAATATAGAGGTTCTCAAAATAATGTAGGTGTTATGAAGTGAAACCTAAGGATGAATGCCTGTTATTATTAGGATTATTGTGGGAGGTTGCTGAAATATTTTGTGCTTGTTTGTGCTGAACATCAGAAAACTCAGTGGTTGGAATCAGAATGGATTAAGAAAGTCCCTAAAACTAGCCTATTCATTAGAAAAGCTAGATCACATAGCAGCCCAGAAAGAAATTTTGGAGTTGCAGCAACACAGTAAAAGAGGACTAAAAAGGAAAAGGACAATATTGTAAGAACAAATGAAAAGGTTTCTAATACTGTAGGAATTCAAAGGAATAACAGCAGACAGGATAGGGGTCAGATAGCAACAAATATGAAGTAAAGCTGAAACTCCTAAATTAGAGCTGATCATTATGCAAAAATCAAAAATAGCTATTCTATCTGCAGGAAGTAGTGATGTTTTAGATTGGGAACCAATGGAGAATGCTGACTTCTTGGATGATATGTAGGAACAAGAAAAGGGGCAGGGGTGGGAACCTGGATGGCTATCCCTGGGAAGATAGTGCTTGACAATTGCTTTTGCCACTCAGTAAAAAAATCTTCAGAGGATGTGAAACACATTGCTGCAAATCTCTGGCCTTTCAAGGAGCGCACATCTGGGGATTAGAGTGCTGTGCTGTGTAATGAAAGCACCTGCAGTGGGTTCCGAAAATGCAGCTGGGCTTGACCCTTGGAACCGTGATCGAAAGGCAAGAACAACAACTTTGGAGGCCAGTGCACCTCCTAAATCAGAGCACCTGAGGCTCCTTTGGAGGGATGTCCCTTAATCAGGACAAGTCCCTTCCTGTTAGGAGGAGAAGCTGCCTCCTCCCAGAGTTCTTTGGTTGTTATTCAAATGTACCCCAGTTCTGCTCTCCCTGTTGGCCCATTGGCCTCCCTGCCCCTTTCTTCCTTATGTGTCCTTTCCATTGAATGTTCTCCCTTCCTTGAAGTCCCATTGGCCCTGGTTTGTTGAAATCCTCCACCCATGCTCTTCCCCTCTTCCCCCATTGGTTCTCCTTGTATGTTGCCCCGCCTCTGCACCACTTTCTCCCTCACCCATTGGCTCCTGTTCTGAACTCCACCCCATAGATAAACCCCAGTCCCTCACTCGTGCCCCTGTCTTCGTCCCAGGACCCCTTCATGTGAAGATGGAATAAAACCTTTCCATGGAACTCTTCCCTTTGTTAGTGCCGAGGGACTCATTACAGCTATCCGGTGTGAGTGGTGAGTGATTGTGTCAGTGTGCCTGTGACACCTGCCCGCTCTCCACTTGGGGATGCTTCCAGAAGGTTGCGCCACCTTTCTCCCCCCACCCACCACAACAACCATTCTCCGAGCCATGAAGTCTGGTGATAGTAGCATAAGACATGACTTTCCTCCCTGGCCTGTCATCCATACTGAGTGAGAGCTGGGTAAATTTCCTTTACCACTGGTAAGAACCAGCCTCTTCCTCCAGAGCATGTCCTTGTGCCCAGGTTTGATGAGAGTCCTTGTGCCCAGGTTTGATGAAAGAGAGGACTTATTTGGTCTATTTTCAAACTATCGGGGGTTCACTGAATTCCAAGAGTGCAACCTTTTCCTTTGTGTTGAGGGTGTTGAGCTGAAAGCAACCACAGCCACTTTTACCATCAAGGATTGGTTGTTGTGTGGTGGGAGCCTATAGATCTTCAGTTTTCTCTTCCCGGTGTTCCTTGCGTTGGAGAAAGAAGAGTGGTTGGAGTGCCACTGGCTGTGAGTTGGATCAGGCTTTTTCTTATCTAATTTCTGTTTCAAGTAAATTGTTATCTCAACTATGTGATTGCATTTTGTGCTTCCATTTTCCTCCAGCCTCCCTCTAGTTGCATTCCTTTTTTGTTGCTCAACTGTTACCACACTGAAACCAGTAAAAGCCCAGTAAAGGCCAGGGTGGTATAAAAATGATGAAGAATAGGTCAAAAGCCAGCCTAAAGTCTTTTATTTTTCTTTCCTTTTTGATGGTGAGCATTGCAGCATTCATAAGAATTTGATATTCTTTGTCATAGAAAATAAGAATTGTATATACTACCTGGAATCTTCGTAAAAGGAGCGGCTTGAAAACAGTATCATCAAGGACAATAGCACAGCTATCCTTCTGTGTTTTCTGCTGCTTGATCCATGTATTACAAAATGCCAGAAAATTTAGAAATCAGCAGCCAGGGGGATGATCTTGTCAATTAGCAGGTTAGAACATCTTCCTCAATGACTTTCAATCTTGCAGCAGCTTCAAAAAAGGATTTGCTTACTGTTGGCAAATTCTGGAAAAAAGTAAACATGGAGAATGTTCACCAAGTCTTCATAGCTTTTCTTTTTACACGTTTCTATATTATTTTCAGGATTAGTTGTTTAAATTTTACTTCTTACCCAACTGCAGTAAAACCCAGTCTGTATACCAGTTGAAACTGTCCCACTGCCCATGGTCTCTGGATTCAGATGATTGTGCTATCTTTATAATCTCACTTTCATTTCCTTCTGGACCTTCTGAAACTCCTTCCACTTATTCACTCTTTTAAAATCTTTCCTTCGTTGTGTTTTGACAGATTTTATGCTATGTAGAAAGATGCAGTTTGAATCCAGCGGTGTAACCACCAGAAGCTCAGAAGGACTGGAAATAGTGACAAGGAAAGAAGTTTGCTAAACAGATGGCAATAGTGGATGTCTATTATGGAGTGGAGCTTATAAATGCTAGTTTGAGAATTATTGCAAGCACCATTGAAAAGATAAACTGTAATGACATGGATATTGAAGTCACATGTAGAAGTAGATGTTATTCTTTGAGAGTTCCTGTGAAGCATTGCCCTTTCACAAATTTTGTTTGGGCTAGGTCAGAAAGCTCATTCCTGCTTGTGAAACCTCATCAGCACATAAACCACCACTTATTCTCTGAAGTAGTCAAGGGAAGAGAATTACAGCACTTCTAGCCTTGCCTGATTTGGAAGAAGGGAACTTTTTCTCCTGAAAAAGTAACTATAAATCCATAAAAATAATACAGAATTATTTTTCTTATTTTCATATTTGAAAATTTAAGAGTATTTGTTGGAGAACAATATCCGAGAAAACCCTAGACCTCTCATCTCTGAATGTATGGGTGGCTTGGGAACCAATGAGGGCAGATCTACAGTCTGTTCTGTTCAGATTAACATCTGTCTGTTAGTGATTCGGGTTTATTTGTCTGAGTGATGTCTAGGAATTTTATCTGTAAATCAATAATTAAACATTTTTGGTTTTTATTTCTGTTTTGTTTCATATACTGAGGATGGCAAAGAACTGGTTACTTGAATTTCTCATTCTTTATACTGATGTCTTGGTTTGAAAGGCAGGTGCCTGCTAGGGAAGGCAGGAGCCTGCCTTGGAATGGAGAATGTAAACCCTCTGTCTCTGAATTATTATAATTTTGAAATTAAGGGGCTCTCAGGCAAGGATATGAGGGTAGGAATAACAGTTGTATTTACCAGTATGTGTAACAAAGCAAACAAACAACAATAACTATGACATTAACACCAAAACAGAAACCAGGAACCTCCTGACAGCCTTCTCTGCTGAGAGGGAAGGGGTGGAGGAGAGGCTTTGCTTCACAAAACCCCGGGGCAGTCTGACCATGGTGCTCCTTCAGGACTCTTGAGGAGCACCAAGCTGGAATGGTATGAATGAGCAGCAATCCCGGGCTGGTGGATGAGATATATCAGAAGCTCTGGTGGTAGCTGGAACTGCGAGGATGTCCCAGGGCAGGAGGTGTGGGGCCACAGGGTAACAAAGACCCAGGGCTGTGCCAGAGAAGCAGTGGGGGGTGGGACAGTGGCAGCCTGGCTCCCAGCGGGTCAGGGGAAGGCGAGCTCAGGATTTCTGGGTACATGAGCAGGTGGTGATAGGTCCCTAGGACTGGACTTTGGTGGTGACAGTGAGTTCTCCCCGCAGTAAGCAACAGCTTGATGGTCCTCCTTCCAATCCTGAGAGCAAGAGAGAGCAGCTCCAATCCTGTCCCTGAAACTTGCGGCATCTTCCCCCTCAGAGTTTCTCTCTCTTTCGTCTCAGAGACAAAAAAGTGTAGCCAGATGGTACACCCTTCTCCCCACCTTGGCCACTTCTGTTTTTCTTAAATACCCATTAGTTTCCTAGCAGCTTATGGGGAAAAAAGTCTATAAGTAAAAAAGAAAGAAACCCAACCCCCAACATCTGGCAAAGAGTGAAACCTTCCATTGTGATCAATGAACATAATGGCACTGAAGTATCACATGGAAGGAAATGCTGAGTAGAAAACACTAACTCAACACTAACAGGTTGCTGTGATTTATTGATGTATTAGAGGGACATAATTAATCAGCAACTTAATGAACTGTACATTGAACATCGATATCAGAAACACAACAGATGCACTACAGTAACAAACACTTATAAAACCAAAGGACACATATGCAAATTTGCAAAGACCTTCCCATAGTAAATGCCAAGAAGGTCTAATCTAACCCCACCGGTGCAATCACACGTATGCACATACAGTTGCACATATACCCCCCCCCCCCCCNCTTAAGCTCTGGACAACACATGCCTCTCTTTACAAGTTGTGTGTGTGAGTTGCTGACCAAAGGTGGGATATGACAGTTTCAGTGTAGACCTCCAGGAATACTTTTTGAAAGGATGAATCACAGGTGTATAGGATTAAAACAATAGTTAAGGAGTTACCACTCCATTGCATGCAATACTGCACACATGAGACTGTTTTTACAAACGGGATCATTACAGCTCCTCCACTACTTGGGAATGACTCCCTCTCATGCTTCTGCACTGTGCATTGTGTTGTGGGGGCAGCCAGAGAGGGAGTTTTGACAAGGAAATGTAGTGAGACAACAAGGGGAAATGGCTTTAAACTGAAAGAAAGAAGGTTTAGATGAGGTAGGTATTAGGAAGAAGTTCTTTACTGTGCAGGTGGTAAGGCATGGGAACAGGTTACACAGAGATGTTGTGGATGCCTCATCCCATGGATGATTCAAGGCCAGGCTGGATGGGTCTTTGAGCAACCTGGCCTAAGAGGAAAGTTCCATGCCCATGACTTGGAACTAGAGGATGGGAGGTGTTTAATTTCATTTTTTAACCCCCTTTTTATGTGCTCCCACTGCAAAATATGTGTGGGATTATGTAATTTTAATGCTCCCTTCAGGTTTTACGACCCATGGATTCATGCTCTATGCTTTTATTGAACTTTGCAGCAAAGAAAATGTGAGAAATAAAGAAAAAACCCTAAGTATTTCTTTTTCTTGGTTTTAATAATTGCTTTTTTAAGTTTCAGAAGTGGAATTCCTTCATTAAGGAATTATTGAAGCATAGCATCTTAATTTTTCTCATTATTTAGGAAGGCAAAACTGCAGTGTGTTTGGAGAGAAGAATGAGACTGTAACCAGCCTGGGTTAATAGTTAATGGCAGGCAAATCCTCTTTAATCTCTTTGTCTTCCAATCTGCTTTTTCCTTGGTGTCCAGTCCTTTACTATTCCAATTCTCTCCCTTGTTTGATTAACTGCCAAGAAAGCCTTAAGTGTGGGCTTGGTTTTCAGCAAGTGTGTTTTAAGTGTGTACTTGAGATTGTCTTTAACAAACTGTGCAAGTATTCTAGGTGGCCATGTCATATTTCTCAGGCACCCTTCTGCACCACTAACATGAACCAAGTCTTGATTTATGAGTACACCTCTAACCCACTACAATTTTCAGCTGTGAGGATGTATTTCTTGGTTTAGTGTAAAATTTCATTGTAAAATATATAAGGTTAACCTGCACTGACACTGAATTTTATAATGTGTAAGTAGAATTAAAAATGAAATACAGTACAGCTACTTTCATCCTATCTGAGAGTCACTATTATGTTTTACAAGATGACTTCAAATAGCAAGCAGTGTACCAACAATAGTACATTAATTTGAAAATGCAAATTCAGGCAGATATTCCCAGCATAAGGCATATGAATGTGAATGGCTCTGTCATTTGTGGTACAAGCATTATTCATAATTTGATTCTGAAATCAGTAAACAGTGTGGTGAACATCTCCAGGTTTTCTGCAGAGAGAAAATCTGGGGTGTTTTTTGATAAAAAGTTTCAGGAAAGCTTTCAAATGAAAAAATAAGACAGTTTAAAGGACTAAGTATTATGTTTTGACAGAAAGAAGAGATAGTCAAATCAATGTTTGCTAGGTATCGGCCACATTAAATGATTACTAGCCTGAAACTGCTTAAGGTCTGTGTTTGTAAGGGTTTTTTTTCCTTTTTGAGTATAAGAAGCTATGTGTCCATTGAAGCTTGTGGACAGATGAAATTAGAGAACTTCATACTATGGTTTGTCTGTCACAGGACATATAAGCAGACCTAGCAAGGCCTAGATTAATTTCAGGTCAAATTCATCTTAAATTTTATGTTTTCCTCAAGCAATTAGAGTTGCGCTTCATAATTTAAGAAAAAGCCTCCAAAAGACTTGCAAAGGCAAAAAGGTACTTTGATGCAATACAGGTTTTTCTGGGATTCTAACTAACATTGCTTAAAGAGGAATATTTCAACACTTCTACATAACACTGATCCAATTTGCTGAGGTTTAATGACTATGGTTAAAGTTTGGAAGTAGCAGATCAGACTTTGAGGAGATTATTAAACTCTTTGTAGGACTCAAAATAATGCTGTGCTTTACAGAAATTATGACCATATTTTGCCAGAAATGGATGAAGCAGGTGACATTAACAATTCTCCTTCAGCATTGGTTTACATAAAATGCACTAGCATGTCTTGTTTGTGTTATGAGATTTTCTGATATGCCACACTGTCAGACAGTGGAATTGACAGATGTAGGGAAAAAGGAGTTAAAATTGTTTCTCTTTTCCAAATTCCTCCAGTAACGGCTGCTGCCTCTCTTGGCTTGCAGGTTCACTCAGCTATGTATAACTGTTCTCTGTTTTGCTCACAGTAAGAATTTGTGGCCTTGTTTGCATTAAAGGTCTATTCTTTAATATTTCCTTGAGGAGGTAATGAATGAGTAAAAATGGTTGTAAATAAAGATGGTCAATATTTCGTGCTGTCATTGAAAGACTCTTCCAGGTCCACTTGTAAATGCTGCAGCTTCAGCAGTCTCTGCTGCATCTCCTTGGCAAATGTATGTCCCTTAATTAATACTTGCATGCTGTGTCTCAGGTTAGCTGTGAGGACTGAGCAGTCACAAAAGAAGCTTGTGTCTTATCAGACTTAATGGCTCGTACAGACTAGTTACATGGCAGTTATTTCATACAACGTGCTATTCTTCATTGTGTTATGTAAAATTTCCATTAATATGTACATGTTAATTGTAAGTCTAAGAATAATAGCACAACCCAGCTATCTTCTTAGTGTATGTCTTCAGACCACAGATTTGTTTGGATCTGTAAGGGGGGAAACAGGTAGGTGGCCTGAGGGGAATGCAGATCTCAAGGTATTGTTTCAGGTCCTGTGCTCTGGTACCCTAATTGATCAGCCTGTCAATTGTGCAGCAGGCTGGTAGGACACAGTGAAGGCAAAATACTGCTTTAATACAAGGTGCAGGACTAAGGGACAATAAGAAAGCACAGAAGAGGAGAGTTAAATTATTCCGTTTTAGTGCTGTGATTTCTGTTTTCATCTCTGAAATGTCTCTGCTGGTCTCAGTGGTGTACCTAATTTTTCATCTTATATTATTCTTGTGCTTTCTCAATTGCTTCTTATTAAAGATTTGAACCTGAAAGGTAAAAATACTCCCAGATTTATAGGTAGTTGACTATGGCCTCTTTGCTTCTCAAAGTGACCTGCATTTACAACTTTCTCAAACCCTAGTGCCCCTTTTTGTCCTTCATCTATGGTTTAATTTCAAGACATGATCTCTATGATAGAAGAATATTTTCTGTTCCTCTTTGTGGAGGAGCTTGGTGAGAGGTGTGTGGCTAGCTCAATTCTCCCAAAAGGAACTGGACAGTGTCTGTGGGAACTGCGGGCAGGGTAAATGCAGTGGTGGTAATACAGAAAGATCTAGGTTCAGACTCCTGCCATAAAATTTGTCTCTTGCTTGCAGGATTCCAGTGCTTTCCTACAGCTGTTATGACTACTGATAATGATTGCAAAGCTCCTTCTCATGATGCAGTTAGAAGAGTGATGTTTGTACTTGACAGAAAAATAACACTTCTCTTATCTGCCTTCAAAAACCAGGGGTGGCTGCTGAAGGCAAGGAAGCGTTCCAAGTGAGAATGGGGTGAGTGTCTCAATAAACTATGCAGGTAACCTATAAAAGAGCATGTGAACAAGGATCTCTAACTCTGTGTTAGTCTAGGGTATATAACTAACAGAAGATATGAAGATATAGGTGTCTTTCATGTTACACATGTGAGTGGCTTTTCTAGAAGAAAAGGCCAATAGAGGATGTAATATCTGAAAGACACAAATTAGATCAGGAGAAGCTACCATAGCATATTTTAAATAAAATCTAGCTCATAAAGTTTGAAAACTTATGTCTTGCAAGTGAAGACAAAGTGTAATCTGGAATAGGGCTTCTTCTGAGAGTTACCTGTTCGCATGACAGTAGACAGCCACAAATATTCAATAACTGTTTCTTTTATGAGTGGGCCAACCATTGCACAGATAAATGTCAGTGAGGTAAATGTCAACCCATGCATAAAGAGGATGTGACTCAGCCTAAATGTTGTGCACAATCACAAGTGTTTTAGTATGAGGCTGACATGCAAAGAAAGTAAGCTTCTTGAAAAATGTTTTGGTTATTTTTATTTTAGTTGCATAGCAATATTTGATCAATAGTATCACAGCAGGATCAAAATCCCAAGTGACTGTGTCATTGGTGATGCTCTTGGCAGCCATAATCCTGGCTATCCAAAGCAAACAGGTTTCTGGTGAGGCTTAGCAGAGCCTTTGTTTCTCCCATATTTAAGTTTCTTGTGAAGGCCAATCAGAACATTGGTGCAGACACACGCATGATGACCAGGATTGTGATCACCTGAGAAGTCAAGTCAGCTTAAAGCCTATTGAACACAGTGTCATGCAATTTGGAAAGAAATATCTGGTATGAAAACATACTTAAAGGCACACAAAGTTTGTAAGTGGAATAATGTCAATGATGGTAAGAGATCAGCCTTCTTTTTCTTGCCTGCATTAATGTACAGGGTGTCATCAACAGAATAATTTAATTCTTATCATTACTATTTATAGAAACCTCAGAGCAGTTCAAAAGGCAGCAAAGGGTTTTTCTTGTAGTTTGTCCTTCCTAAAGCTTATGCTTGCACTCAAGTTTTGCAGATAGTCTTCCTTTAATAGATCCACACATCTTCAGGATACTTTCTCTTGTTTGAGTTACTGGGTTCCATCCCCTTTTCCCTACCCTGCAAGTCATTAAAAGGAGTGAGATATTTGACTCTTATTTATGAGTTATTTAACTCTTATTTATATTTTTTGTGATTAGCAAGTCACCTCATACCAGTACTTCCCTGAGATTATTTACCGAAAGAGATAGGTACATGTTAAAAAACCCTATAATCTAAATCCAGTCATCCTCTGTTTAAAAGTATTTGATTTATTATGTGGCAGGTCCTTATGCATTAACTATAAAATTAAGAAGTCAGAAAAACAAACCTTCATTTCTTTTTCTCTTTATTCACTATGATGACAATATATTTGAAGCAGGCTATGTGGTAACATTTCCTTTTGCCTTTATGTGCAGATTTTCCTTTTTCTGCTACCCAAAACTAATAAAAAAATACAGAAAAGTTAACTGCAAATTTAGGAAAACTTCCAAGGCTGGACCGTGAATTATTTTTTGTTACTTAATTGCATATTGTTATTTTTATTGGTATTGCTGGTATTATTCTGATTTTAAACATGTTCTACAAATAACAGAGGGAAAATAGAAAAAAAAATATCCTCCAAAAAAAGATTCCTAGACAAACAGCACACAACATAAGCCAAGGTATAGCCCTAAATTACTTTTATTATATATATTTTTAAAAAGGTTAAATTTCATATTAAAGGTTCCTTTAATATTCAACTACCCATTTTAAAAAGTGAACCTTACTTAATATGTCAATTTTTACAGCAATTCAAATTCAAGTAAAATCCATTCTAAGCAGTCTGCATTGATATGATTTATTCTTTCAGAAAGAATGAAAATTAAATTCAAAAGTGAGCACTTATCTCCACCTGTTAATCTATTCATAAAAATATTATCTATTGCATGAATATTCATTTCTTACATCCTTGCTGATAAATGAATGGCTTAATATTGCTCAGGCTTTTAGTCCTGTTTATACTTTCTCCAGCTTTGTCAGTGTAGACTGTTTAGCAGTTTAATATCTATATATGGCACATCTGTATCTATATCTATATATAACATATATATTGAGATTAAGTACTTTAAATTTATCTGATGTTAGGTTATTTAAATGAAAATGTGCAGGCTAGCTCTTATTTTGATTTCATAGGATTTTGTGTCATTTCAGCTCCAGAATAGTTGCTTTATAACCAAGCTTATATTTAATTACCTAGCAGGGGTTTGGAAAGCTGTCTTTCCACTTTTCTTCAGACTTT
Source organism: Cyanoderma ruficeps (assembly GCA_008694505.1). Lineage (NCBI taxonomy): Eukaryota > Metazoa > Chordata > Aves > Passeriformes > Timaliidae > Cyanoderma > Cyanoderma ruficeps. The sequence continues at coordinate 616,819 of VZDJ01000024.1, read as the reverse complement.
ATTGTGGAGTTATTCAGTCAACGGCATTGATAATGAAAGGTTTTTAGAATTTTTTCTTCCTTACACAAAAGACCACTGGGAAAAGCCTGTCTTTTGTACAGGTTCATATGGCAGGATTACTGGGTATGAAAAATACTGAAACTCATTAATGTAGGTAATTGTGGGGAGACAGATGGAGGGGAGAGAGATAGAGATGGTGCTGAAGGCAATCTTGCCCTTAATATATTCCAGCTGTGTTAATTATCCAAGAGTGGGAACAGCCTTGCCCTCCCAGCTATGGGTGTGATGAAGAATGAGTTAGCTGGGAGGGAGTTAGTTGGAGTCTGCTAGCTGTGCTCTGAGGAGGAAGGGACAGAAAGGGTAACATGCAATGTGTAGGACATTGGGTTAGGTGGCTGCTAGGGACAGGAAGGAGTGAGCCAGTACTGGAGAAGAAAGAGAGAAAGAGGCAGAGCTGTGTAGAGCTGCCCTTGAGAGGCCACAGAGAAAAGGGTATGGGAGACTTTTAAGTAAAAAGGTGCTGATGCTTGGAGCCTTCTGATGTTTTTAATGAAGCACTTTGAGTGTAATGTCTGTCTTGACTTCCACGTGATGGTGACCCCGACATGATGGCCAACGTGATGACTGATGTGGTGACCAATGTGATGGGCAATTGGGCTGTAGGGTGAGGTACAGCCAGAGACAGAGCTCAGTGAAGCAGAGAGCAGCAGAAGATGCTGCCAGTCTGAACTTGACACCTGGGGTACAGGTGAACCACTGGGAACATAATGACCAGAACTCAAGTGTCAGGACATGGGAAATAACTGCCTGTGATTTATCTGGTCTGTGAGGAATCAAGAGTTTTGTTGTCAAAAGTGTTCAGCTACTGACTGGCTAACTGGGATAATTCAGAGCTTCGATGTTAAGCTTTAATGCCAGAATGGCAGAAGATGGCCAGCATGTTAAATGGATTAATCAGCATAGACAGTTGGATTGTCAAAGCTATTACTCTTTCTGTCACAAAGAAAGTGTTCAGGGCTATCCTGAAATCAGACTCTTTCCTCAAAAATCAAACACGGCCCATCATTACAGCTACAATGGATGCCACAGAGATGCCTATTTACTGAAAGGCTGGACACTGGGATATTTACCACAGGTGTCTGTAGACCTCACCCCTCAGAGTTTCACAGAAAAAGTTCTGAATAAAAAAAGATCATTGGGTCATTGATTTTTATGATCCTTGGTGTGGACCTTGCCAAAATTTTGCTCCTGGATCTGAGGTGCTTGCAAGGGCTGTAAAAGGAAAGGTAAAAGCTGGAAAAGTTGGTTGCCAGGCATATGGTCAGATCTGTCAGACTGCTGATATCAGAGCCTATCCTACTGTTAAGTTTTACCCCTACCAAGGAACCAAGAAAAATGTTCTTGGGGAATATCTAGACACCAGAGATGCAAAAAGTATAGCTGACATTTGAATAAAAAATTTAGAGGCAATGGAAAACAAATGAAAAAGGAAAAAAATCTAGAAATAAGGACGAACTCTAACTGGTACTGAAGGTAAATACAATTCAAAATATTCTGAAGCTGTGAAGATAGAAGACACCACAAGGAAGGGTATTATGTGGGGCAGGAGAGTGTAATGAGCTGGAAGAACATTCTGCCCCCACTCTGCTCTGTGTCTAATGCATCCATTTACAGAAGAAACTGCAGACAGTATTTGTATGCTATAATGTCAATTTATGTGTGTCTAGAAATGTTCAATTTTATAATTAAAAAAAGAAGAAAGGAATTGTGCGGAGATGGGTGGAGATGGCATTGAAGGCAACCTTTCCCTTAATATATTCCCACTGTGTTAATTATCCAAGAGTGAGAACAGCCTTGCCCTCCCAGCTATAGATGTGATAAAAGAGTGAGTTAGCTGGGAGGGAGTCAGTTGGAATCTGTTAGCTGTGCTGTGAGGAGGAAAGGACAGGAGGTTGTGTGAGGGACAGAAAGGGTAAGACATTGTATGAGGGATAGACAGCGTTATGTGGCTGTGCTAGGGACAGGAAGGAGCAAACCAGAACTTCGGAAGAAACAGAGAAAGAGCTAGATCAGCGCTTGTGAGGCTACAGAGAAATCGTGTGGGAGACTTAAATATCAAGATGCTGACACTTGGAGCCTTCTGATGTTTATAATGAAGCACTTTGAGTGCAGCGTCAGTCTCAACTTCCACATGTAACTTCTAGTTCTTTTATGCACATATTTTCTAGGGAAGGTTTCTGAATTTGTTTGTACACATCTGTTCAAGATACATGTTTCTGTCTACAGAGAGATTAGAAAGGGTTCAAAAATTTCAGGTTCATTTGCCTTGAAAATAAGGGCAATTCGGTGCTGGAATCAGTTTCTCCATTCTTAAAGAGTGTAGGAGGTTTTGCAGAAGTGAGCCAGGATGAGAGCTGGGTTAGAAGAGGGAAACATGAATAGAAAACTCCTTTTCCCCTGTTAAAATGATGGAGATTTTAATGTCCTTTCACTGACAGTGTACTCTCCGCTCTGTGTTTTGGAAAATCTGATTCCATTCAGGAAAAAAGAGTTATTAGGCAAGATACTTTGAAATTATCTAGGGAGAGTGTTGCAGAAAACTGTTCCAGTCCCTTAAAAACCATTGCTCTGAATTACACCAAAATATATAAAGTACTTTAAAAGAGACCCTTGAAATCAAACATAATTCTTGAATGAAAGTCTGCCAGTAAAGGAAGTACAAAATAAACTTTTTTTAATATCTCTGGAGTTTCCCCGAAATGTTTAAAAAATTATTGCAAAAAAAAAAATAAATTCCCCTCCTGACATCTGAAATTCTAGGCTATGATTTCAAGTCCTACTTAAACTAATGAAAATATTCATTGTCTAGGCTAGAAAAATTCTTAGTATTGATTATGTTTATTAACTGATTGCCTTCAAATTTCATTTTTCATAAAGAATTTCTTCTACAGGGCAAAGAATCAGCCTGGACTCTTTCTGCCAACTCTGAAATCCCTGGTAGTACTCCAGTTTACTCTGACTTTTCACCTGTATCTTTTTCTGCAATCTGCCTTCTCAGAGTCACTTGCAAGTACAAGTACATGACTGAGAGAAACAGTAGGTCTGTTTTAATGTGCCAGTTTTGGCTGCTGGGTTATCTCTGTGTCGTCAGATGCTTGTTCGCATTTCTCTCTGAGTGCAGGCTTTTTCATTTATCAAAGCTCATTTTATTGCCTTCTATTCCTGCTGCTTTCATATCTGTGGCACCTGAATGTTTTGTTCAATTGAGTTCTACTTTTTACTGCTACCTGCAAATTTGTCCAGAGGGCCTGTGTGAAACAGAGGCATGGTATCTGAGATCTACTTGTTTGCAAGGACAGAGTATTTTTATAAAAAAATTTACCACCAGCCACTTGCAAACATTTCAACATTACTTTTTAAAAAAATAATACTGAAACATGATGAACCCAAACCCACAGTTTCCATTCTTCTGGAATCCAACCTGTGCAATATTGAACATATTTTTAATTAAACGGGAGATATTTCTGCCTGATAAATTGTATAAGCATTTGTTACAAATAAAGCAGTTAATTATCTGGACTGAACCTATATAAACCTAGAATGCATGTTTATTTAGTAGGTTTTACCTTTATTTCAATGTTTATAAATCTAAAGAAACACTGTGATTTTCAGCTGTGGTTGTTACCATGCTGGTAAGGGTGATGGACTCTGTCATCATTCCATGTGCTATTTCAGTACTTTTAAGGCTTATCAAAAGCATTTGTCAAAGTGACACTTGTTAAAGACAAGTTGAGCAACACTGCATTTTTATGTTAAAATGAATGGAGCTGCCACTTGGCAAAACCTATGCAAACAGCCAGGGCAGAGGAAGCCTTAACTATTTGAATAAGAGCAGCTTGTTCCTATTAGTAGTGCAATGACCACAGACGAATTTGGTTCCACTTTGCCCCGAAGTATGTCCTATCTTTCTTTGAGCATTTTGCACAGGAGGAAAGTGTTTTGCACAGCCTCTGTACACAGGGAAATGGAAGACGCTGAGAGCCATTCTGTGCCAAAGCTAATCTAGGAAGGTCTATGGTCTCAGCTGTTGCCCTTTCCCAGCTCTGCAGGCTGTCTTTGCAGAAGCTTCTGTCAGCTACACTCCCTTTGAGCCCCATGTTTTCTGGAAACTGGAGCTCTTATTAGGTTCCTGAAATAAATTTCTTATGCATTTCACTTCCTGACAGGTCTGTAAACACCACTTTTGTTTCTGAAGTGAACATATTGATGGTGAAGTATGTCAGCGTGGCATGTAGAGAAAATGATGCTGTTCTGGTGACCTCCACTGGTGTAGCCCTGAGGGCACAGGCTGGACTTTTGTCTTGCTCCTGAGGGTCTGCCTCCTTCCATGACTCTGGGGACTGCTGCTAAATGGAGTTCCTGCTCATTTACGTTTGTGTGTGGGAAGGCCCATGTGGCTGCCAGTGAAGTGGAGTTGCAGTGTTTGTCTCCCTTTGAATGCTCGGCCCACACACTGAGGATTTTAGACCAAGCAGATACTCCTCAAAGATTCCATGCCTAAAATTTCACACTGCTGTGAAAATGCTCCACAACTGGAATTCATAGTAAATATTTTTGCCTAACTACCTATTTTGCCTACCTGTTGATTGTGCCTGATCTTTTGTCAAAAATGTCTATTCAATTTCCTAAAGTAATGGATTTCTAACTCTGATGCTTCTTATTCCTGTACCACTCTGGTATTTCTCCAATTCTCCACCTGCAAATAAATCCTGAGGGAGGAGAAATGTGTAGAAAGAGCTGCAAGGCTTCCCTCCTAGCACCATGAAACATGAGTTTGCCTGAATGTCATGGGCACTGCGTCACACTGCGCTTGATGCATGGATGGTGGTGGAATGGAAGCTTAGGTAATACCTAATTGCTTTATTTTGGATGAAAGCTCAGGGTAGCCCAAAGTAATCTGGCACTACATTCTCTGCAAAAGGAAGACCACAGTTACCACGAAGATTATGGAGCAGTTTTCTATTCAGTCCTGAGCCATTGTTTCCAAAATGCCTACCAGAAAAATGGATATTATCTTGTTTTGCTATAAAGAGCACTCAACAAATTTTGGCAGGAGATTAAAGAATAATCCAGTTAATGCTTTTTCTTTTTTGAGTGTTTTCGGTAGCTTTTTTCCTGATTCAGCAACCATGCCCTCCATCACTGTCTGTTTCATTGGTAACAATATTGAATGGAATTTGTCTAAACCTACTCACAGTTTTTCCTACAAATCCTTTTCTCCCTTGTAACTCTTCAGCTTCACCCTGAGCCTTTGACTTTTATCTGACTGATGACTGGCAATACTTATGTGTCTTGGTTTATATTGGCATGGACAGTCATGCTGGAGCAAGTACTCACGCAGAACTATAACCTATACTGAGGAAAATTGCCTCAGACTCTTGTGCTGTAGGCAAGAAAGCAGTCTCTCCTGGGCTTTCTCATGCAGAACATATCCCACAGCCCAGTTCTGCTAGAAGATGCTGAAGAAGCTGCTTGAGTAATGACACGTCAAGATGCTGTGGGAAAGGGTAAGATGTTTCTAGAGTACTGGAATATTTTTGGTAGACCTAGCTTTCAGCATTATGGGAACCTCTGAAAAGGCCCCTGGTTCCCAGCAGTTTGGCTTGAAAATTAAGTTTTGATGAATACCTAAATTCTGAAATAAAATAAAGTGACTCCTACCAAGAAAATGACATGTTTTTCTGCCTGTCATTGATCTGGAAGCTAGCAGAGACTTATTTTGGTACTGGAATGCATTCACATTTTCTCCCTTAAATGTGTTGTTACATTCCATCTTCAAATATATTTTCATTTATTTGATTATTTTTTTATTTATTTAGATGCTTGTATGATTTTAAACATGATAGTCCTTTCCGTGTCAATGACAGCATCTCCATTTAAATGCAGAATACCTCTTGAAGACAATTGTTTGGTGGAGAGATTGGAGATAGAAATAGAGCACAGAAATAAATTGCATATATCTTTGGTTTTGATTTTTTTCCCTCTAAATCCTGCATTTTGTCTGAATGGAGATGCATAAAAATCCCATTAAAATTGGTTCCACTTCTTTGAAATGTGCTCTAAGACTAATTCTGACAAAGTTGATATTTTATATGCTCATATCATGACTTACAAAAGGTAATAAAAATAAATTCTCTTGTATAGTCACTATAAAATCTGGTATGAGATGAACATTACGTTTGATACCAATGTACTTACTACTGTGCCATTAAAAAGAGACAAGAACCCTATCAAAAACTTCTTTTACTTTCACTTGGTTAAATTTACAGCTTCTTGTAGGCTGAAAACATTCTTTCTAATATCTTTCTTGGTGGAAAAGGTGACCTTTTAATAATTATTCAGATTAAACCAAAATGGATATTTTAATTGATTTTTTTTCCCCCCAGTCAATGAGTTGGAGAATGACTCAGCAATTCACTACAGGAACCTACCCTGCAAAATATTACCAATGTGTAAAGGAAGCACAAGCTGCACAAATTCTATTCTTTTGTGTGAGCTCTGCAAGATGCTCTTAAGATGCTCAAGATGCGAGATCATCTAATGCTCTCACCTTAAAGAAGTTGCTGTATGTATCTTTGGACAGAGCAAGTATTTCAGAAGTAGTCCTGTGTTCATAATATCATTGGTTCTACAATGGGGTTTTTTTTTACTCCTAAGTTGCTGCTCAAGTGAAATGTAATCAAGATTTTTTTGCATGTGATCATGCTGAATCTCTCCTCTACGGCCTAGTTTGAGTAGTTACAGGAACCAATAACAAACAAGTACATCACTACTGCAGTGCTCTCAAGAAGAAACTGATATTGAGTCTAGATTTACCTTGTGAGATACATATTGGAATCCAAGTTTCCATATTGTAATAAACCCTGATGACTTAAGATTGAAATTTCCGGAGCTCAAGGAGCATTAATAGACCTACATTCTCTGGTAAACAGAATATCCAAGGGCAGCATTTGCTGAGACTGACTGATCTCAAGATTTGTCAGAAAGTTAATTTGAAAGACCTGTATCAGGTGCTGTATATAGATTTTGTAGTATCAATATGAAAAAAAGATTTCAAAATTTTTATTTACAGCTTGCTGCTTTATGACTGTGCAGTTAGAGTCATTGACTTGTTGGGCAACTGTCACAAGTAGAATGTTATACGTTGCTAAGTTCTGCCTGAGTTTTTACAGGCAATACAATGAAGAAAGCTGGGCCAGAAGGGCTCCAGCCCAATGTTTCATGAAAGTCTTCTCTTGAGGAAAAAGCATTCTGCAAGGATTCCATTTTCTGAGGATGACACAACAAACAAAACGAAAACACAAACTTTACTCATGAGAAGTTCTGCAAAGTGTAAGCTTGTCTTCAATAAAGTCCAGATAATGTATGCAGGCACTCCTCACTTCCTCCCTAATGAGAAACCTGTTAGCTATTTTTATGAGTTAAAGGGCATGTATTTCATATTTAAAGTCTTTTTATAACTCTAGAAAATGCCCAGAAACGTTGCATATGTTTTCAAACGCAAATGAGAGCACGGCATTCACATGAGTAATACTGTAGCTAGTGATGTTTGAAAACAATGAAAAACCAAGTCACAAAATACTTTAAATGTCAAGATGACTTGAATTTCATGGTATTCAGCCCAGTCTTAATTTTCTGAAGGTTTTACAAAGTGCCTTTTCTTCGAACCTGTTTTTATTACTAACTGCAATAAAGACAATCAAAAGAACAGAAATTCCCTTTTAATTTTAATTTCTTTTTTTGCTTTTGCCATTCTGTGTCTTTTAGAATGTTCTCCAATTTCCAAAGTGATAGAAATACAGAAAGTGATTTTTTTTCTCCCCCTTTTTTCATAATTTGATAGTCCGTATTCATCTAGTCACAAGGTATTTCATAGCAATTCCAGACTGGCAAACAAAAACAGGAAGGGAAAAATAAAATTTAACAAGAAAAAAAGAAAAAGCTTTTTGTCTGCATTTTTTAATGTTCAATTCATAAAAGGAAATAAAGAGGAAGATACATGAAGACACCAAACCCTTGACGTTTGATTCTGAATATTTTCAACACCAATGAATATGTGGGATATTAAAAGCAAAACCAAATAAGAGCCTGCAAACATTTGATGTGCTTCTTCAATCACAAAAAAAGGCCACTTTTGGTGTGGCAAATGTAGCCAAGTTATACAACTGAAAGTCTTGAATTCAAACACATCCATAATGGTAAATTGGTCCTTGAATAAAAGGTGGTAGTCATACCCCTGTTTTCTTCAATCTTTCCATGGGAGGTATCAGTCTCACACAAGGCAACATCATCTCACTTTGGTTACTATGGAAACTGTTTGTGCATGGCTGCAACTGTAGGCACTGGGTCCAACCAGATTTTTTTATCTTTTTCCCATTTGGGCTGCCTGAATAATCTTGTAATATGACATGTTGCATAAAACAATGTTCTTTATTCTCCAAGAGGCAATAGGTTTTGCAGATTTCAGTGTTTTAAAAATAGCTTTCCAGCTGGTACCCAGTCCTTTTGCTGTGTGGAGTTTTATGTACCTATTGAATGACCTGATTGAGAAGAATCAAAGGTTGGCTTTGGTTTCCTTCTCCCCTCCCCCCAAATATTACTGTTTAATTTTTGCCACTTTACATACAGGCAGGCCTTTTCTTGGAAAGTGGAAAAAGTGTGTGTGAATTCTCTTTGGCTTGGGTAAGATGTACTGCCAGCACCAGCAGACAGGATTGGGGCCAGTGAAAGGAGGAGTGATACCAATGATAGCCATTTACGCTTTTTCTGGATTTGTCAGCCCAACTGGGTCACACACTAGCTTTCACCCAGTGGAGGTGTCAAGAAGGTGTGTAGTGGTGGGGAAGTTTTATGTAAAAGTGGAGTAGAGGAAACTGATAAAACCCCTTGTGTTTTAGAATGGTTTTAAATGCATATCTTGTGCAATAAGTGTACCTTAAGTGTGCCTTAATTTAACAAGGCCTTAAAAATATTCAAAACTCTCAAAACAAACATCCTTCTGAATGCTTGAATTTCACCATCTACATCTTCATCTATTCATGGGTTACAGGGGAAATATCAGCTGTTTTACTGAGGCAGCTTTGGGGTTTGTCTGTGCCACTGGCACACTTAGAGCAGTTCCTGAGGGCATGGCTTTGAGATCTTGTCTCTTTTTATAGGAGGCCTGTATAAAGCTTAGAAGATTGTCTAGTCTGATCTAGTGGAAGGTTTCTTCCTGTGGCAGGGGGACTAGCACAACATAATCTATAAGGTTCATTCCAGCCCAAACCATTATGTGACTATGATTCTATAATTCTAAGATGGGCTTGTGTAGCTATACTCTGATGCCATGGTCACCTCTAGGCTTTGTCTTGTTCACACAAGTCTGAACCGACTAGCTGTCCATCTTGATTTGAACTGTTGCCCCTTACAGATCGGCTGTGCTCCCTGACCAATCAGTATGACAGCCCATGTCATCCAAAATGAGTTTAGTCATCTGCACAAACAAAACACTGACTTGATGGCTCTCTGGTCCCACTCTTGGAACCAGATGGAATGGTTTGACCTTCTGGGCACATCAGAGCTGTTCAATATCAGTTACAGTGTTCTAGAGCAGTGAATGCAAAAAAAAAGTATACTGTTGACGTGTTATTACCTTGAAGGATTATACTTTCAGCAAAATTCCAGAAAATAGTTTATCTATGGTGTATTATCTGTTACACCTACATTTGAATTTCAGTACCCATCAATTCATAAACAGAAACAACTTCAGAGAAAATAGGGATGGCATTTATCATATTGTGCTGTTTACCACTGGAAAGAAAACAGAGGAGCATTCCTATTCTGTCATACCTATATTCTCTTTGTCACGTTACAGTCTCCTGATGGATAGCTCTGCTTGTTGCTTTTTCAAGCCTTTGTCCACACACATAGGTAAAATGACTATCACAAAGACAGTCATAGTGAGAGTGGCAGTTAGTATTTTGGTTACTTCAGGGACCAATTCTGTTTTTCTTGTCCTTCATCTTACATTTTGAGCAGAAGCATTCTTTTCCTGACTGCCTATGCATTGCATACCAAAAAGAGGGTGAGGGGTTTTGGATAACTCTGCCAGTATTAATCGCCACTGCTGCAATTTCCTCCTCCATGGTGCTGAGTGTGCTCTACTGCCCCCAAGGACACTGACACTTCTCACCGGTGGACTGGCTCCCAGTCAGTGTTTAGTGTTGGTGCTTCTGATTCCTGTGTTGAGCTGGTGGTCAGGTATGATCTCTGCCTCATTTGTTCTGCCATTAACAGAGATGTAGAACAAGCTAAAAGTAAATAATATTTTAGTTAATTTCTTAATATCTCATTTAGCTTTATGGGCTTGGGAAAGGGCCGAAAGGAAATGAGGCAGGCTCACATGCTTTTTTTTGACAAAACTTGCAAGCTAAATAAAGTATTTGGTACTCAGAGTATTTTCTGATGTGTTTCGGATATGTTTCCTCACATTTTTCTGATAATTTTTTTCTGCATTATGGAAACCAATCAGTGTAGCTTCCATGTGTGTACAGATGTGAGGGGGAATTCTGTTGCCCCCCTTCTCTGTCTCTCTGATGCAGAAGACAGAAATCAGAGAAGAAAGTATTCAAGAGAATAAGTGAATGGCAGCAAAACCAACACAGCAGGAGGCTGGGGGAGTAGCAGTGGGCGGAACAGGAGAAAGGACAGACACAGACATCAGAGAAGGAAGACACATCCAGGAGCAGCTTTGAAAGAAGGATTTTGTCAAGATTTAACAAGTTAGTCGCTGCATGCTAATTACTGTTAATGAAAAGATTAAAAATAATAAAAGCATTTTATCTCATTCCAAAATAATTAGCCTTAATAACTTGTTTGTACAGCACATAGGAAGAGATTTTGATGGGAATCCACCCAACATCTGTGTATGCATAGTGTTTGTATCAGCAATAGGTTCTTGTAAAATGTCTGACAGATATGGGATCATCAGCTTTGCTGAGACTTTAACAGGGTTACAGAGATCTGAGTACCCAATTATTCTGATTTTCTGTCAGGTTTGCAGGTGTTCACGTTTCTGCAAATGAGAATAATTTTTCTGTATTCTCCCTTATGTATGTATGTTGCATTAGTCTTCCTCTAAGTCTCAGGAAACTGAAGAGACCTTAAGGGATTTCATCAGGATGATAACAGAATCACCACTGGGCTTGGGATCTGCCTTCCTGGCACCTGTGGCATGATTTATGCAGGTATCCAATCTTGTATGGCTCATGCATACCACAAGTTTGAGCAATAATATTCTTCTGATAATGCTGGTAAGTGACATCAATTCCTTTTGTTATTGTTGTGAAGTGATTTAGCTGGTGTGTAATTCAGTTTCCTTACACACAAGAAAAAGTTAATACAGCACTTACTGTTGCTTGTATTCAGTCATTACAGCAGTCAGTCAAATCACTGGTAATGCAACCTGAGGGGTACAAGTATGAAATGGCAGGGATTTCTCATCCAGGTGTCTTGAGCAACTGAAGATTGAAGCTGTCTACAGAGAAGTCTTGCTGAGTGAAAAAGGACAGAACATTATTAACATCATTATGGCCCTTATAACACTGAATGAATGGTAAAGGTGTTGAGGAGGATAATGAGTCTAGATGAGCATCACCTGTGGAGGTTCCTTATTGAATAGCTCTGCTCAAACCATTCATTTGTGGATGGCTCTGACTGGCACATTTGTTGCCATTCTGGCAACTGCTGGAGAATTGGGCAGTCCAAGCAATCCGAACAAGCAGTGCTGGCTATCACTTTGTTCCTCTGCGTTTAGGTTTTCTGCACATGAAAGGGGTTCAGCCTTCTTCCAGCTGTCCTCCGTCCAAAGATCTCCAATGGCAGAACCATATGGGATCCTCTACAACAAGCTGGGCACATACCTTCCTAGTTTCTGCAAGCTGTGCTGAACAAGCTGCAGCAGCAGCATGTGGTTAAACTGATTCAGGGCATGGTCTTTGTCCTAAGGAGCCTCCTCAGAGTTACTACCCTCTTGCAAATTGTTTTTAGGTGGAGATGTCATCTGCTGCACCTGGATAAGTGGGATGGAAGCCTCTTAAACGTTGATGATGAGGGTTAGGGTCAGCTGGAGTGAACAGAATGAGGAGGCTTAGGGCAGTGGCTGTCCTGCTATCTTTGTGGTGCTGTGACGAGGCCTATCTTAGGTCCTTTGCTCGATCTCTGCTGAGGTTTCTAGGCTTCATCTTCTGGGGTACTGCTGCAGCTCAGGCATTTGGTGGAGTATTGGTGATCCTTATGCTCAAGAACTACAGATATTTATTTCCGGACTCTTACTTGTCTCTCCCTGGTTGGTTGGCTCTTGCAGCTGCATTTATATTGCTACCTACTGGAGTTTTGGCCGTCTCTATTTCTGTTAAGTGTTCCCGCAACCAGCAAGGGACTCTCATGTACTTGCTGCTGCTCCTTCTTTGCCTAGAAATGTCTTCAGCAACTCTGGCACGTTCCTACTGTGTTAGGACTGCTTCTCAGATGGAAAGTGTTATGGTTTACCTGGTTCACCAGCACAACTGGACATGCTCCCGGGATCTTGGAAACAGTGCTGTGGATGTGATACAGAGGAAGCTGCAGTGTTGTGGGGTCCACAATTACACAGACTGGCTAAAGACATCATCTTCTTCTTGGCATCACGCAGCTTGTGTCCCTGACAGCTGCTGTAAGGAGAAGCATTCTCACTGCAGGGGAGACTTAGGCCATGTGGAGCAGCTTTCTGAGGAAGGCTGTCTAAAGAAGCTGGAAGGCCGGTTGTGTTTTGCCATGCTGTACATTTTTTGGTTTTGTACTGTGCTAATTATCTTGGAGCTCTTGGCTGGTGTCAGCAATGGCATCCTCATGAGACAGCAGCCATTCCATGAACTCCATATTTTGGACTCGTATACCTTCTCAGAGGAGTACAGGTGCTAGTTGCTTTGCTGGACATGCTGCATGTTTCCTCAACTTTTTACTACTTTATTGTTGCATTGGAACACAATTAAAAAAATTGCATGTAAATCAAACTATTTGATCACTGCTGGATTTTTTTTCTTTAATGTTATGATATTGATCAGTTCTTCCACAGATTTTTTTTTTTCAATAAGCATTCTGTATCTGAAAATCTTCTGAGAATGGGTCTTCAGCATGTGCAAACACAAAACTACTGTATATGAATGCAGGGTAAGCAGTAAGAAAAGGCATATCTGTCTCAGGGCAACTTGTTGTGGGGTCACGATCTGAACTTTTGCACTGAATCTTAACTGTAGTAGAATCTTGAAGAGCAATTAATGTGCAGGTTCTTCCACTTCCAAACTTGTGTTGAAAGCTTTGGTTTTTCTATAAGAAGCCCTTTAGATAAAGTTCAATATTTATTTTTCTTGCTCAAATATGGGTTTAAGAGGTAACTTATTTTTCAGTGGAAATCCATGTGTCGTGGTTTGAGGAGGAAGTGAGTTTTTTTTTAAGAAACTCAGGTCAAACCAATCAGTGGCCAGGTTGAATATTGACATCTGTGGTGGCCACTGAGAGTTTGGACACGCCTCTGAGGACACAAGGGGTTAAAAGCCAGGTCTTCTGAGGCACTTCCTCTTTTCTTGCTGGTTCTGCTTCGGCAGGGCAGAGCATCTCCTCCTCTCCCCGGCTGGGGAGGGGAGCCAGGTGGGCCTGGCTGGGGTAGGCCTGGGCTCCAGAAGGGGAGGGGGGAAGAGAAGGAACGGGACAGGAGCTGGGTTAGGATGGAAGGGTGGAGACCCCTAGGTGCCTTCCGTCCCCCGTCC
>VZDJ01000024.1:502641-602463 GCA_008694505.1 Cyanoderma ruficeps | reverse complement strand
AAAGTGTTGTGAGAGGTTTCTTATTCTGTCTTTGGGTGATTGGGTTCTCTTCCTGTGTTTTGTCGTCTATTGTCAAGTAGTTTAATAAATGTTTTTTTCATATTCTAAGTGATAGGCCTGCTTCTGCTCTGTTCCGGTACATCTCACAGTAGTGTATTAAAAACTACATCTTCATGGGTGCACTGGCATTTGTCCAGTGTCAAACCTTGACACCATGTCAGTTTTTAAAGTGGCATGAGGGTATAATCTAAATAGATTTGACAGCAACAGAGTAACTAATAGGATGATGTGCAGCAGGAGGCAAAGCAGTCTTGGGAGTTGCACAGGATCACTTCCCAAATAATAGAGCAAGAAAGTCTGTCTGTATTCATTCATTCATTTATTTCATGACAGACCAAGGAATGAGTCAATTATTTTTGCCAGAAAAGTAATGTGGGGTCACGTGTGCTTGAATGATACCAGCAATATGCTGCTTTTTCTTAAGGTATGGCTGCCTTTCTTACTAAATCCCCTTGTTACCCATTTTCTGTCAGTCTCCAGCCTGCATGTGCTGAAAGAGACTAAGCATGTGGGGTGCTCATATCCTTGTTTATGTCAATGCCATTGGTGTTTAGAGAGCTGCTGGCCAAGGCTCTGCTCCACCTGCATTGGGCTGTGCAGTGTGTGCTTGTATTTGGGTGTCTGTCTGGAAAGTATCTTAAACCTCTGCTGACCTGGGAATGGGAACTACAGCAGCTTTATCCTTTGGTAAGTGTGTGTAAGGGATCTCTAGGACCCACAACTCTACCACATTAGATTTTACTGAACTGGAAACAAGGAAAAGGCCTGGATCACAAAAACTGTTGGACTTGGCAACTCCCTTAGTACTTGAAGTAATAATCTCTTGAATCACTAAGTTTTCTACCAAACTTCAGGTAACTTACTGCAAATTTCAGACCCTAAATCACCAGGTACTGATTTTCATGAGCAGAAAAGAGAAAAAATCAGAGAACATTATATCGGTTCTTGCATGCTAATTATCAGCCATGTGAAGATCAAACATGAAATATACTGCATATCTTCTCCAGTAAAAAAAACAACAAAAAAATCAAACCAAATAAAAACACCAACCAAAAAAACCCAAGAAAATCCAAACAGCTCCCTCCAAAATAACTTAAACAATAAAGGCATGGCTTTAGATAAAGGAAAGTAACTACTCCATTAGATGTCAGAAGTTCTTAAAGTGTGAATGTTCCAAAGTAAATAAAGGAAATGGTTATGACTGAGTAACGTAATAGAAGAAAACATTTCTTGACATGGGATGGGTGTGGCAATGAATGAAGTTTCTCCAGTTAAGCACCACAATAGGGACTTTGTGGTACCCTGGCACATAAATGCTTTGTAATGCAAATTATTGCTACGACATAAAAAAGATGCAGTGAAAAGGAAATGACAGCAACAGACCCAGGGAGAAAGACTTTGTTGGAGAAAGTAAAGTTGAAGAAGGGAGTGGGTAAAGTACCTTTCTACCATTTACCTTTATTAAGGGGGTTATTATTCTTCTCAAATCTTATACCTTACAACTTCCTTCACAATTTCTCAGCCAAAGTCTCTTAGAGGGGAATGTTCATATTCTTCATCACTAAGCAGAAAGTAATAATTTTAAAGTGATTAAAGAGAGTAAATTATGTGGATATCCTCATCTATTCTCCTGTCTGCTAAAAGTTAAGGTCATGCATGGCTCCCTCTACTTTTACTGTACTGAGAAAATGGAAAGATAAATATGAAATTAATTAACTATACATTAAATATATGAAATGGATTTTAGTAGTTATTTTTCACTTGCATATTCTTCCCTCTAGAAGAGCACATCTTAAACCTGGTAGTAAGTGTGAGGATGTATGAGGCAGACATACTCCAGCTACAAATGGTTGATAGTAGAGTAGAAGACAAAACAACAGATTTATTACCCCTTTGATGTTTGGCAGTTTGATTCTGAATACTTACTTCTGGACAGGAATAACTTCTTTTGAAATAAAAATGGTGCTATTTCTAAGTAAGTGCACTTTGTTTCTGTATTGTAAGATACATAAATCCCTGGGTGCTATTGTATTCTATGCATTTTGTATTCTTCATTTTGAAAGGATTGCTAGCTGTTTTTCATAATCTAAAAAAAAAAAAATAGCAACTGTATAGGAAGGCAGCAGATGACTTAGAATTAACATTTCTAAAATTGTGTTGCTTTGGATTTGAAGGGGAAAAACTGATGTCCAGTGCAAAGCTGGAAATGTATTCTGTATTTACTCTTTTACAGAGCTTATCTATCTATCTATCTACCTATCTACCTACCTATCAAACCCCTATATAGTATGAATGAGTTGGTGGTTATACTGTGATATCTTTTGTAGAAGGCAACAGTCAGAAATGTATAATTGTTTCTAAAATGTAAAAAGTATTATTGCAGCTTCTTCTCAGCAGCCTGTCCTTCCTTCTTTTTTCCAAGAACTCTGTATTTTTTCCTTTATTGTGAATGATAGCTTGATTTAACTCTGAGTAGAACATAATTCAGCTTCTGAATTAGGAGTTGTTCTTCATCAAATCATTTCAGTTCAAAATTAAGTTCTGTCTCACAAGCACAAAGTAGAAAATCTGGGCTTTGCTAGAAGGTAATTGAAGACTCAGTTGCTTCCTACCTCACATGGATATTGTTAAATCAGTTAAAATGACTCTTTAATTGAAATTATGGCTTTTGTAGTCTGTTGTAGAGTTGCATTATGTGGAGTAGCAGGAGGTTGTAGTGTTACGGTATGTATTTTCTTGACAGATTCAGCTTGCATGGCTAGCTTAGGCTCTTTCCTACAAGGTGGAATTACATATGGTAATAAAGAAGCTGAGAAGAAAGGAAACCTAGCTCTAAAATATCCCAATACCACCCTGAAGATGACACAAATAATTTTTGACCCAAGAAGTACAAAGAATGAGCTGAACTACTTATTCAATTATGTCAAATGATCAGCATTCATTTATTAAATGATGTAAAGTGAAATTCAATTAGAGCAAGTAAGTGATTACATTATGTAAAGCAATTTTTAAAACTGGGTAATACGATCACCCTTCATTTATTACGTTAGGTTCAGAATATTGGTGCTTTTATTAAATTCATGCAAATGCTTATAATGATGGACTATTTAAAAGAGTTTGCAAGTGAAGCCCCTCCTCCTTGTACTTCTTTTTTAGTATTGACTAAGTAATAGTGCTGCTATTGCTTTCAAAGCAGACTCAGATTTTACTATGACATTGTTCTTATAAGTAAAATCTTGTAAACACTGCTGGTAAAAGTAGCTGGTAAGATGTCCAAAACATGGGGAAAAGGATCCCCGATTAACCAGCTTAGCAGTGGGGAGGCAAGGGAAGAAATTGAGCACTAAAATTGCAATCTTATAGGAAACATAATAACATACTATGAAAATAAAATTCCTTAACATCTTTCTACAAGAGTAGGTTTTATATTTTGCAGACAAATAGGCTGAAACAGTCACATTTGAAGATCATATTGAGACTTTTTTGGACTGGGAGAATGCAATTTCAACTCCTCTATGTGGACAACAGAGTCACATTTTTTATACTACACTGTTGGCCCATTTTCTTGTGATTATACTTGACTAAGGCAAAAAAACCCCTCATCATATCTCTTAAAGTGTCCCCTTTTGCTATTCAACCATTCATGTTGTAGAGCTGGGTTGGAAGTAGAAAAAATATTAGAAATATTAGACCATTACTAAATGGTCTTCTTTTTTCACACTACTTAGTGAAACAATTTTTATCTAAGGACTCAAATGCCAATTTATTGCTTAAATTCAGGTATTGCGGCCAAAACATTTTAATGTCTTAAAGAATGTGTGCTTACTATATGAGTCAGGTGCAAAATCTCTAGGAGCCCATAGAATTCCAAAATGAATCTAAGTGTTTGTTGCGGTGTGCTGGTTTCCTCACCCTGGCCAGCCCTGGCACCATGGCAAGAGAGGTACCGCCCAGTGATACAATCACTTTCAGGATCATGTGGGACTTGGTTTGTCCTCAGGCCAGAGGCAACGATGACAGGATTAAGAAAGAGGGACCCAGTTGAGGGTTCACCAAACTGGGTTTATTGCCCTGCAGGGGATACAACCAGAGCCCCAGGGCATTGCCCAGCAGCACCCTTGTAGAGTAACTTTTATTCGGGGGTGGAACGGGGGAATGGGTTCAGCAGGGATCCAATCAACAACAACATGGGGGTAGCTCTGAGCATAACTGACATACAAAGTACCAAATCAGGGTGACATGGGAGGGGGAAGCTAGGATCCTGCCCAATCACTCGATGCTCTCCCTGGAACTTTCCAGACACAGGGAGAGGTCTTGGAGTGATGGACAGGACCCAGGGGTTATATAACACAAGACTGACAGGTAACTATAACTAGGAAGAAACCAAAGGGAAGTAACTGAAGGGGTGCATGAAACAAACCACTTTACAGAAAAGCAGCATATGACTAAACCAGGAATACTTAAGTGATAAAAATAAAAGATGCACCATCACGAGTGTGCAACNGCGGAGTGCAAGAACAATGGAACTGGTCACAGTGGACTGAGCTGAGCCTGCATGTTCGAACTGGCCTGTCCGTACTGAAGGTACAGTACGGTTTGCAGCTTGTTCCTGAGACACAGGTGGTTCCCGCTTTGGCTTTGTGCCCCTCGCCGTGACAAACCTATAAAACCCTGGAGACCCCCCCACTCACTTTGTGATCACCCCACTGGAGAAGTTCGCGTCTATGGGCATCTCTACGCCTCGAGGACTCGTCCCTCCACGTTGGTAGCTATAATCCCTTTCCCCTCTTTTTTATCTTTCTTACTCTTTCTTTATTTCTCTCCCTACTATCGCATTTGTGGGCACTAAATAAAGTGCATTTTTGATTAAGTAAACTGAGTTGTCCCCTGCTGTGTCTTTTGTGCTCTAAGATCCCTAAAACGGACCATCAGGTCCTCCGCATGCTTGCGGACCCTGACAACTAGGTAAAAAAAAAAATGGAAAACCATTTTTTTAAATCTCTGTGTCTCAGTAATTATAGTCATCCAGTGCTGTTAATAATTTGAGATTTAAAAACTCCCCACAATGAAATTTTGAGATTTCATTGTTTGAATTTATTATCTTCCCCAGAAAATTTTATTTTAAAGTTACGAAATTATGAGCTTCAATATTCCATAAGAAAAAATACATGTAAAGAATCTTTTATGTATGGTGAGCTGTATTTTTTTATTATATAATTTGGAAAATTGATCATCATGTGACAAATAATCTACAAAGAGAAGTGTTCCTAAGTACCTTGTTTAGCTTTGCATTAGGCCAGAGGGGGAAAAAAAAGGAAAAATGTAGAGTAGGCATGGAGAAATATTGAAATTAAAACTAGGTTTATACAGTGTATATGAAAAATGACAATGAAATATGATGGCTATTAAAGAAATTAATTTTAGAAGTTTTAATATTTAGCAGCCCTGTTTTATGCAAATTTATAGCCATTAGTATCTCCTAGCCTAACTAAAGGATCAGAATAGACTATGTAATTGGTGACCCTAAATTAATACCATGTAGTCATTTCTATAAATTAATTTCATGGAGTATATTTGCAGTGCCTTGTATAAACTGGAGAATGAGAGTGGTAAAAGCACTGTCACTCTCTGAGCTAATAAAATTTCTGGTGACAGTGTATTTTTATGAGTGAAGGACACTGTCATCAGTCTCAGCTAAGGAAAAAAGAAAAACACAATCAAAACCCAAAACAGACAAAGCAAAAACCAAAGCCCAAAAACCCCTAAGTCACCACCACCACCAGCAGCCAGAAAAAAAAGCAGTGGAAAAAGCTTTTAAAGCAGGAGTGGATAAAAATGATTCTCTTGTTCAGCCCACCCATGTAATGAGGGCCTGGGTAGCCCAGGCCTTGCTGACACCTCTTCTCTTGCCTCATTTTTCACTTTTTGGCATGTGAAGTCAGCTGACACATGTCCTCTGAGGGTGGTGCAGGAGTATGACATCATCTAGTACGAGTAGCATCCCTTCCTTCCGGATACAGTCCTGACTCCTCAGGGCTTTTAATCCTTCCCTGCATTAAAAGCTTTTTTGGTTGCTGTTTACATGAAGATTAATGGTTTAGGCATCTGGGAGGTCTGATTGAAATGTACAACAGGTTCTGTGCAGGTACATTTAGGAAGAAGCAAACCCAGTCTTGTTAAAAAGAATAAATTCTTTGAAACTTTTCTGACTAAGCAAGACCAGAAGATTTTGCAATTTACATAGATGTCTCAAATATCTAAAGAAAATGGCAATGGACAAAATAATCTTATGCTGATAAATGACAACACTGAAAAGCTGCTCTGCCTTCACACCAAATACCTTTGGTACTATGGTCTTCTTTAATCATACCAACATAAAATTGGTTTCAACTGTGGGTCCAGGTATCAGGGAACAGTATCTGCCTGTGACTTGCTGGCCTTGCTGTGTCTCCCTTCCGACCAATTGCTAGATTCAGTAAACTTGCATGAACTGGGCTCAAGATGCCATGCAGTATATGACCAGCTGATCAGAGTGCAGCAAAACAAAGGACTCTGTTCTACTCTGCTATGTGTTTTACTCTGGGGTTAGAAGAAATGAATTTGGTATGTTTCTTTGTTAAAACAGACTTTTCATCCTGTATTAGGCAAAACTCCAGGGAAACAACCTTTCCCCACCCTTAATTAATCCAGAGAGTCAACAGAAGGATGACTAGACAGATGGGACATAATTTGAGTATGGAAAAATTGTCATCATGCCTCTTTAATTAGTGTTATAGGATGGCTCTCTTCAGATATAAGTAGATATGACAAAGATGTGTTTCACATATTTAAGAGGGTAATTAAACTGCCACATGCTCAAACCAATATACATACAGATCTGATTAAAAAGCTGACTCTCTGAAAACAATGATGGATGAGGTTTTAATGCACATGGGTATTAGGAAAGCAGCAAGAAGGGGTTACTGTGAAATGAATGTGCTGCAGTTCTTGGCTGTAAAGGGAAAAAAAAAGAGAAAATGTATTTTATTGAATTTAAAAGAGGAAAAGGCTATAAGGAGGAACTGAGGACACAAGAGGATGAATTCATGCTATAATAGTTTAAAATAATGCTTTAATTATAAAAAGAGAGGAGAGCAGGCAGCCTGTACCAGTCATTAAAGCACCACATATATCTCTGAATAGTTATGTATTATGCACCATGCAGACTGCTTTTTCCCTTCCAGACCATATGGTTGCTCCTCAAGAATATGTGGTAGGTTACAAGTGTGTATTTCTGGAGATGAGTTTCAACATTTGCATAGAAGCAGGCCAAAAGGAAACCTGAAGTCTTCAGTTGCTTTAACAGGGCAGGAAACTGTTTTTTGGGTTTCTGGCTTTAGTTTCTGCCTTGCTGTTGACAGTGTTTTTACCTAGCAGTAAAACCTTGTTTCACCATTTAAATACTAAAGTCAATAAAAATTATTTTTAGTGTATGCAGCAACACTTTTGCTGTTTGAATTCTTGGTTTAGCCTCCTTTCCTCTGGTGAAATCCGTGTAGACTCTTTGAGACAGTGCAATAGTAGGTACTCAGAGGAAGAAGCCTGCAGAACTTCCAAAGTAGATCTAGTTATCTAGTAGATGTACATCACCCATTTACATGTCTATCAGCTAAACAAGTTGATTTAAGGCTTTCTGAAGCTGCTCCCTTCATGAGACAAACCTTAAAGCTGTTTTGACATTTGGTCTCTAACTACTGTCACTGTGTTGATAGAATGGCTGTTGTGACTCAAAATCACAGAATAAACTCTGTCTAATTGCTCTGAGGTAACATGGAGTTGACATCTTAATGCAACACTAAAAAAGGTGTGGAATGAGCTTGGTAGGCAACAGAACTAAGAGAGAAGAGGACTTAAATGTACTCCTGGTTTCCTGTCAAAATATTGAATTAATCTATTTGCATGTGAGAAAGTCAGGAGAAAAACAAATGCCAGTTCTGTTGGTTAAGGGAAAGCTGGCATGCCAAGTTTGTGCCCAGTCATGTTGTTTCCTATTTTCACTATATCTGCTAAAATGGACACTATATCAAAATAAAAAAAAACTGTATGGAAAGTGATGGTGCAGTTGTTTTTATCTGTGAGATGTAAAAGGAAGTAAAGCAAATGGTGAAATTTTTGCTCTTTCACAGATGCTTCCCCATTCAGCACTCCTGAAGGTTTCAGCTTTAAATCTTACTTAGTCTCCTATGGTGAATCTTGTTTCATTGTGCCACTTCAGCTGATCATTTAATTTTTTTTAAGTGATGTACTCGTTTGAAAGCAAACCAGTGGGAGATCTTGAGTCAGAGCTACAATTTAGTAGGAAAATTAAAATAAATGCAATAATACAGAAACACTGAGAAAGTCAGAATACAACCTGACACCCTGGTCAGGATGGTGGTAGCAATCCAATTAAATGGTGGCTGTAGTCCTGTTAAAATGATGGATGTGCCTCTGTTGAAGCAGTGATCCTGTAGAACGGTTA
Source organism: Cyanoderma ruficeps (assembly GCA_008694505.1). NCBI lineage: Eukaryota > Metazoa > Chordata > Aves > Passeriformes > Timaliidae > Cyanoderma > Cyanoderma ruficeps. The sequence continues at coordinate 593,903 of VZDJ01000024.1, read as the reverse complement.
GGTCTTTCTCTGAAGGTCCAGTGGTGGTTATGGAGCTCTTGTCCTCTAGTAATTGAGTGGGTAAGGCTGACTGTGGTGTTTCAAATGTCAGATTATATCCAGGTAGGAATGCTTGGTTCCTTCCCCTGGGTGGAGCATCTCACAATTGGATGATGTAATTTAACAGTTATGCAGTGAGCCTTAATGGCCCATTAACAGAAGATAATCCCTGGAGAGAGGATGAGTCATGGAGGAGCTAAAGAACACTGCCCCAGCTGGTTTTAACAGATGATGATAGAATACATACTTTTGGTTGCATCCTACATCGTAACCTAAAACAAGTGAATACCACAGTCAGTAGCAGATAAATATTGTTTCCTGAACATACTTAACTTTACTTTTGACTTTGTACCTATATCCCTGGCAGAAGACTGCAGCTAATGGGCAACTTTGAGAGTGCGGAATGGCTAGATGTTTTCTTCATAACCCTATATTTTACTCGAAGATTATAGCAGTTCCTAGAGTAATTTGATTTTTTTCCCCTCCAAATTAGATACATGGTTACATTCTGAAGGCACAAATGGCCTGACACTTAATATATCTGAACAAAACAGAAATCAGTATCCATTAAAATTGGAGCTAGGGTTAAATAACTAAAGTAATATAGAAAATCCCTGGAACCTGCCTCAATAAAAATTTCAACTCCAGACACTCTGCCAGCAGAATTGCCCTTTTATTTATTTCCTGCCACTTTCATTATGATTTATTCTTTTCTATATAAATAATCCCTGTACTGTACCCAGGGAGTTCTTTCATTTTTGCCAGGTAGAAATCATTCATTTCCTGTCAATGGAAACTCATAAAACAATATATTGACAATTACATCCAGTTGAGCTGATGATTATGAGATTAATTACTCTTGTGCATGATGGCATTTAGCTGCTTTAGGTTTCCAGCCCCGTTGTGTTGGGCATTTTCTGCAGAGAGGAGGAATCTCTGCAGAGGCCACTGAGATGGGGTGGGGACCTGGGGTCAGACCTGTGCTGAGGACTCACAGCTCTCCTCCAAATGGGCTGAGGCATGACAGGCTTAGTTCTGGGATTTGCAGATGATGGCTCCCTGACAGCTGACATTTTGTGAAAACGCCTCTAGTACAATAGACCCAGCTTTGGGTCAAATAATATCTTTGAAAAGGAGTCTCTGGATTTTACGTGTGGGTAGGAAGGTATTTTCACTTTTATTTACAGAAGGTTGCTCAGGATACCCCACAGCTGGCAGTCACTGGTTTTCCCTGTGGTTACTATGGGAAATTAATGTCATGACAGATGTGTTAAGAAACTGATCTGCTCTGCAGATAAAGTAAACAGTCTCTCAAATATTTTGGGCCACTTGCTAGTCGGTTACTGTCCCAGAGCATGGATGCTGCTTTAGAAGCCTAGGGGGAGAAAATTTAAATGACAATGTTTTCTTTTTGCCAGGAAAGTGAGTCACTGGATTAGTATTTGCTCCAGACCTCATAAGATCCTTGCTTTTGCGGCAACTGTCTGGGCAAAAGCTGGTGGTGGCCAAGCCTGGGATAAGCCAGTGGACTGTGTGCCTTGTATTGCTATGGACCAACACTGAGCACAGGGAGCGGTGACACCATGGCGCAGCCCAGAGACAAATGCCTGAGGCAGTCTGCTACACTGGAACGTTAAAGACAATAGGGGAAGTGCTGCATTACACAGAGTATCTGCAGGCTGGGGCCCTGACCAAAGAAATGGCAAATATGGATGCCCAAACCAGTCACTCGCCAGTTGAGATAGCTTGAGGCAATGTGCTGCCAATGCTGGGCTACATCACATGCACTGTGCACTGTCCGACTGTGTGGGACTGGGTTGGATGGTGATGAGTTCTTTCTTTTGTGCTTCTTGTCACCATCCTTGGAATGGATAAATGCCCAGAGTTGCCATATAAGATAAATGTGTACAGAAGACTTCACATAATGACCCGGTGACACATTTCAAGGACACTTCATGTTCTAGGTAGCCTCTAAAAAAATTAGGTANTATATATAGAATACTTGTACCTCCAGTTTTATATCACTTCCATGGATACCACACCTTTAAACTGGTCTAAATGTCTAATTTTTTGTCATTTTTGTCCCTTAATCTATACAACTCCCAACAAGAGCATTATGAGATACTTAGTCACTTACTACATTTTGTTAATATTGACATTTGATTTATCTAAAGCTAATTATTATGAGATTTTACTGGAGAACAAAATGATCTGTGGGGTAGATGGCAGAGAGCTTGTTTCGCAAGACTGATATCTGCAAATGTCAGGAGCTCTAACTTGGTAGCTGGTTTTATATTGTCAGATACACATGAAGTGTGATATTTTAAAGAGCCAGTGCAGGAGGTAGGGAATAGTGCTAATGTTAAGGAAATGTAAATTAACAATGAAAGTATCATTATTAGATGATGATACAAAAGGAGACAGCATCATCCCCTCCTCCCCTGATGCCCTTTTTCAGAGTGCAATTGAACCTCATTATGCAAATATTTTATTGGCAGCAGCATTTAGGCAGAGATCTGGGAGGCGCCTTAGGGGATGACCAAACTTTCTTTTATTTCTGGAGTGCTTGGATGCTGTAGAAATGCACATAAACCTTTCATTGTCACAATGACAGGTGATGTTTTCACTCTGCCTGAGGTCCCGCTGAACTGCGGAAAGTGACTTAAGTACATTGTGAGGAAACTGACAGAGTTCAGCCTCCATGATCAGTCCACGCTGTTCTGTTCTTGAGCACTGCAGTTATTTGTCAGATAATTTTTTTGCACAGTCTTTAAGAATTCATGCAACTGCAGACATTTTTGTTTGGGTTTTTTCACTTTTAAATATACTTTCTTTACCGTTGAAACATTTTCAAAACTGACATGTAGCCTATTTAAAAAAAATATAATAAGAGGTTTCAGCTATTACAATTTGCCTTAGCTTTCTTGCTCAGTAGCTTTTTTTTTTTAATGTGAATATGCAATCAGGTTGTTCCTTCTTTGACAAATACTTTCTCATTCCCACTGAAAGATAAAAAATTCATACAAGATGAAGAAGAGCAACCGGTCCCAGTTATCCAAACGATCTCTCAGTGTGTCTGATTTGACCCTTTCAAAGTTTCATTGTAATTCCTGAGCCTGTGCTGGGCTGCATAAACCTGTGGTTTGGATTGTAGGATGGAGACATGAAGGTATGCCATTGTGTGGTAACACTGCACATATAAGAGGAAATTTGATCCCATCATTCTAAAAGAATGAATAATAAGGAGCAAAATAGATTCCTTCACTTTGTTGAATACTGCTTTAACTGGAGACAGTGCAAAGGCAGAGGTGAAATTTTTACTTAATTTCTCCTTCTGAAATGTGCTTTGCCTTAAGGGAAGAATTTTCCTGATACTTCTCTACTTTAGTTTCTGTCCTTTAAAAGTACAGTTCACTTTTCTGTGCAAATATTGTGTAAGCCAGAAATACCTTTATTTGACACGATGTTGTATTCCCAAAATTGCAGCTGTTAAGGCAGAACAGTTTTTAAGGAAAGCCAGGAAAGGAGTTTTCCGTTGTACTGTTTAACCTTCTTCCAGAACATCACAGTCAAGTGGGTTATATTTCCCATTCCTACCTCAAGCTGAATTTAATCAGGATTAGACATCATTTCAAACTGAAATAAAATGCACTTGTTCTGTGAAACCCCTCTGTTTCCATTTTAATCTTTCCGGTCAGCAAATAAAATAGCAATAATTTGCCTCCATTTATTTCCAGTTGTTTCCCTTCTCATCTGAAATTGCTTGTTTCTTTCAACAATCACTAATAAAAAAATGTTCTTTCACCTGGAAGCACAATGCTGGAAACCTTTCAGAACAGAGCATTAAAATGTGGCAGATTTTGGTTATGACTGAGCTAGCATACAAATATCAGCTGATTTGTGCTTATGGTTTAACATTGGCAAGGCTGGAGAGGAAATGATTTGACAGGTACAAGAGGTAAAGGAGTTGGACTAAAAGCCTATGCTCATTCCTCTGCTCCCTCCTCTGTGCTACCCACCATTACTTCACAAACGTTTGTATGGTCTGCTAAGGATGATTTTATATCTGCCAGCCAGATTTCCCCAAATAAATACTGTTGTATTTACAGGTATGAGGTGAAATGCAGTACTCTCTGTTATTTTATCTGAAGCCACAAAGTGGAATATCTTCTCATCATATTCATAATCTCATTTTGTGTGAAGAAGTGTAATTCCCAAAAGAAATGGAAGTATTTAGTTGTGTTACAGACTGTTCTTACAAAGCACTGGGTTTAAATCTCACATTGGGTTAAGAATGAATAGAGGAACTATTTAAATTGGGTAGCACTTTTCAGTGATTTACAAGTGCTGAAGTTTTTTTATCTGACTAATGATTATTTCATTTTTGGTCAGTTGAAGAATCCTGTTAGTAACAGGTATTATCATGAACTGTAAACATTTCAGCAGAAATCGGGGTATTTATTCACTTAAGTATTACTTCCTGCATCTGATAAACGCATGACAGACTTGGCCAATATATCTAGGCACTTTTGTTAAACAGTTTTCAAGACACCTAAAATTTGGTGGTCTTGGGAGAGGATTTATGAGCTACAGCACTCAGCTGCAAATAAACAGCGTGGTAGGAAAAAAAAAAAAAGGTGCCATGAGGGAAAATTCCTTTTGTTTCTAATTTAGAATTTTGTTTTAATACGTTTCCCTTATGAAAGGCAGAGCAACATTGTAAGGTTGCAATAACTCCTGACTGAATCACCAAATCCAAGATCTACTCAGTGCCGTGGAGACCAGAAGTGTCACAATATCAGCAAATAGCAGAGAGCTTCAGGAGAATCCAGTGTTGGGTATGTAGCATATGGCTTTTTACTGGCTTGTTGGTTTTGACATCAAGACATTTTACAGAAAATTAGAGCTTAAAATAGACAGTCATTAGGAAAATATAAATAATAATCTGATTTAAATCTTCCATGCTAAATCAGTAATTTTGCAACTTAGGTTTCTAGTAGCAGGAGAGGAGCTTTTCTTCAGGAGCCAGTCAGTGGTGTGCCAGGGCTAATCTTGCACAGATTGTGTGGCTATCCAAATGCGTGTCCCAAGGGTGAGTTGTCACATCTATGTAACAGCTTGGTTGTTTGCATTATTATGGGATGCCCAGACATTTTTATGATGAAACAAAAATTGCTTTACCTGAATGGCAGCTATAAATTTTTAATGTATAAAAAAAGGATACTGAATAGTCTGAGATAAAGCTATCAGTTGGTATCGCAAATCTTTGGGGAAACATTGAGGAGGGATCCACAGCTCCATGAGAGTACCTATGAGACAGTGTGAAGGTGTGTCTACTAGTTTGTAGGTCTTTCACAACATTTTAAAAGTGTCTAGGGTTGCTAGTATTGGTCCCGAAAGTATATTTCACTAGTTGCTGGATATTTATATATTGCTAAATAGGTGGATCCTGATTTAAGTATGTTAATGTAGTTTAAGCTTTGTGAGCTGAGCAGTTCACCATTGTAATATATGTATGTGTATAATTTCTGATTCTATTTGTGATTTATACCTCCTAATTATATAAAATCCACAGTTATTTCCTGACTTTGCAAGTCTAGTGCCTCTTATATAAAGATTATTCTTTCTAAAGGAGTTGTCTGTTTGAGAGACAGTGTCTGTTTCTTCAAATACCAACACTACTCTTTATCTATTTCCTTCTTGTAGATGGATGGGTGGAAGTAAACATGCAGAACTCTGATAATAATACTGTTTAGAGAGAAAATTTATTTATTCAGCATCATAATTTTTCTGTGTTAAAAACAATTTTCTGTTTGCCTTTGTAGATGCCTTCTTGCCTTGTAAACTTACCTCATTGATCCTGTCAATTTGAAAAGGTACCTCCATGGAAGGAGAGAAGAGATGCAGATGTCCGTATGTGGGTCTCAAGTCTGATTCCTCGTGCAGTACTGCAGCCAAAGAAGATCAGACAACCATTGACCATGGCCTGGTGTTGTTGGATATGTAGGGCCACTGTGTTGCATGAGGACTCCATGATGAATGCAATTTGATTCATCTGGACTGATAGTGTACAAACTTTTACTACAAGTGTGATGCAATTTAAACTCTTCTCTTGGAAAATCTCTTGGGATTTTTGCACCTACTGCCTTTCTGTTTTGGGAAATGGGTATTTGTCACATGGGAGAAAAGAGACCAAGGAATGCATTGCAGCCATATGCATGCATAAGGCACACAGAATGCAATTCATTATTTCAATTTTGTTGTGTTTTTTTTCAATTCACCTAATATTGGTAAGATGTCTCTTGATAAATGGAAGCTGTCTATCTGTTTCTTCTGCCCGGAAAAAAAGGCAATAGTCTCATTTGTTATTTTTCTGGTTTGTTTACTGCAGGTATTAAACAAAGAGCAGAAACAATGGCTTTACTTGACTTGTGGAATTACATAGCATCAGTTTTCTTGCTGCTTTTGCCAAAGCTGAAGTAATTGGTGGAACAAATTCAAATGATATGCTTGTGATCAGCTGACCTGTATGTCACTGTGGACAGCTCACGGTGCTTTTAACTGCAGCATTGCTTCACTTGCCTGCTTCTCATTCTTTTTTGTTTTGAGTGACTAGTTGAAGGGAGTCCCTAGATTTGATTGTGCATGAAAGAAATTACTAAAAGCTTCATAGCAAATGCATTGGGAATTTGTTTTAGATTCTCAGGCAATCCAGCCAATCTGAACCTATATGCCTCATTAGTCAAAACAAATTTAAAACTCTTGGTACAAACCTTGTTTATCTTGCAGCCTGCATTAAAAAATTCCAGTGTATGCATCTGTGGCATACTATTTATAAGACATCCTGTCCTTTAGTGGCCCCTCACAGCCTTTTTGCACAGTAGAATTAAGTTTACAACATCACATATTTTCCTCACAGGCAAACAGCTTTTGTCTTGATGGGCTTGAAATACTCTGATGTACCATATAATTCTTTGCCTCCTTTATGTATGCAGGCTTGCACATAGCGGTTGTTATCCTGGTTCTTCTAAGTACAATACAGATTTCTGCCATGTGCTGACAGGAAAACTAAATAGTGGGACCCTCTAGCCTGCAACTTAGCCCTCCAGACAACAATTAGAGTAGTTTGACTGTAATGTGGAGCTGTTTTGATCCCGGATTGCTTTATTACCTCCTATACTCTGAAGAGAAGGATGCCTGTTGCAGAGGGGGCAGGCAACAGCACCAGCTCCAGACTGTCCATCCGGGTGTTTATACACCCCAGGGAAATATAATGAGTCTTTTTACTACATTCTGTGTTCACCTGGTCAGACCCTAACCTTCAGTTTATAACTCCAAAATATCTATTTGTCTGAACCACACTCAGTAGAGAATTGCTCTTACGTGGTGGCTATGAAAGCTGTTGACAGTGCTTGTGACCCTGCAGTGCAACTGAAATATAAGGGATTTAATTAACTCTGAAACTTGCCACCATAAGCCATCAGCTGAAGTGGTCTCCAGCTGGTGGTTTTCAGGTTGTGACTCTCTGTTTATGCTTTCCTGTCCAATCAGTTTTGCACCCTTATTACAGCTCCTGCATTTCACTTTGACAAAATACTATCACTGCGGAAACAATCTCTGACTTAAGACTGAGCTGAGGACTTTGGTTTCATCTCATTTCTTTCTCTCATCTCAACTGCAGTTACTTTCTTTATGCTTTTCTGGTTGGAGAACAAAGCACATTCTGGGTGTGTAGTTGGCTGACTAACCCTTTTGAGATATCTGCAACAAGGTCAAATGAACATTGGAAGCTTGTCTCTCCACGTCTACATGGTCCACGTGGTGGTCTCCTGGGGCCTATCTGTTAATTGTGTGACATCACTACCACCGGAAAATGCAGGAAAGCTGAAGTTTCCAATAGCAAAACTAAGCAAGTATCTTTTACAGTCTTCAAAAACCTAGTAATAAGAGAAACCCCCCAAAACGATAAAAACAACCCAGAAAGTGCAAAGGTTTCTCCCAAATGCTTTTTCAATTAAGTGTCTCGCATTTTGATTTAGTGACTTCCTGAGGGGTTTTTTTAGATGTCTAGACTGCAAAACTTAGGATCTTTGAATTCTTTTTTCCTGCTTCTCCACCCCAAAAGCCACTACTAGTACTTTTGGATTTTTACTTGCACATAAATTCCTACCCATGGTGGGCTTATTTTCTTAAAATTATATTTTTTTACCGATAGCTACCACAGTAATCTTTTCTCTTTTTGAGTAAGACTTTTCTTGCTGAGAACATGAGTTGTAAGTTTAACTGTCAGTTTACTGAATCCCATTTCTCTCTCTGTGTGGTACTTGTTCATAAATACACTCAAATGCTCAATGGCCTCTTTTCATTACTTATCACATTCTTCATTTAACTGAGTTTTTTGAGAGGGTGGTTGCACTGTTGAAATGGAGTTGGCTCATTTTGGTGAATGTGCACTGGAAATGAACCTGAGAAATTACATAACCTTCATGGGATTTAAACAGCGAGTGTTCTTACCTTGATTCATGAAGGAAACCCTGCAATTAGCAAGTAGGAGCACTTGTTAATTAAATAAACATTAAGTGCTGCAGTAGATGATTTCATCAATATTCTCTGGCCATCACTGGGGATAGAGAGGGAAGGCAATTTAATGGTGATTGGAGTTAGTAGTGCATTTTCATCACAGGTGGTCATAAATATAGTTGACTGAATAATTCATTGCAGACAATACTCATGAAGAAGCCAGCTCCTTGTTCTCTGCTCCTAGTGATTCATAAACTTTGCCCACATGAACAATGTCTGTTGAGCCCTATTAAATCCCTGAGGGAAGGGCATTAATTTCCGGAAAAGTGTTTTACTATTGCTATGTATTTGCCAGCTAGCAGAGGTTATTTTAATAGGCTGTTCACAAACTGCTTAGTTTGACTGTCTCTCATTTAACATTCACTGAATGAACTTGTTCATCTTCAAGGGATGAGGCTAGAACTTTTTGGAGGAAAATAAATTTGGTTGAAAAAATTTATTTTTGGAAAAAATACATATTTTTATTATAAAATAAGGAATGGAGAATATATTGTATAATAATCAAATTATATAATATATTTCAAAGCCAATAGGTGTTCTACCAACATTTGTTCCCCTCCTGGAGTTTGAACTCAAAATAGCCCTGAATAAATGGAAATGAAAACTGATAAGAAAAAGTGAGATTTGTCATATTTTGACAGTTTTACTTTTGTAGGTCTAGCTCAAAGCAGCAATTCTGCAGATGAGATGCTTTTGACAATGATGACAGTGTTTTTTCAAAAGTACATATTTTTTTAGTATAATTATGACTAATCTGAGTAAGTTTGAATGCTTCTTTTTTCACATTAACCATCCCCCTTCAAAAAAAAAAAAGACCAAAAAAATCCCCCCCAAAACCAAACCAGAACCCTGCTGATTATGACTGGACTATTTTAATTTTGAAAACAGGAAATCTTTCCACTAACTCCTCCCCCTTTCTGTGTATCTTTTAATGTTTTTTTCTATTTTTAATTTTTTTATTCTTTTTCCAATTTACCTCTGCATGGCTGGTAATTAAATAATCTTCTGTCTCCTACTTTTTTTTTTTTTTTCCTCCTGGCTCTTGTCTACTTGTGGACACCTCTTCATTTTACAATTATGTGGTGACAGCTCACTCTACTAAGAGAGAGAGGTGAAAGAGATGTTCATCATGCACTTAAACAGACCATTGCCCAAGGAATAGCTGCCGACTCAGAGCAGTAGTTTGTATAGACCAACAATGTGGCTTCAAGAAAAGGGACAAAATAGCCAATTTCCCTTGTCTGAACACTTGACATCTTGTGTTTACAGTTGTTGCATGAAAGGTGTTGTGTACACAGATGTTGTGTAACAGATCTCTATCTTGCCTTCTGTCTTTTTAAGTATCCATTTAAGGGACAATTAATGAAACTGTCTAACCCCCTATCTGAACCTTCAAATGCTGACTCCCTCTACAGAGATCTTGTGGTGCTGCATTCATTCTAAAATGTTGCAATCCTCTGTAGAAAGGAGAATTGTTGTGCGTTTAAAGATGATCTGCTATTTTCAGTGTACCCTGCTTTTTTCCTTTGTATTTTTGTTTCTTTGAGAAAAAGGCAATACAGTCAATTACAGTTCCTCAATTTTTTCTCACTTTTCTGTTTTAGAAAACTTATTATCATCTGTGTCAGACTTGTTGCTAAAGCAAATGATGTCATCCTTTCCTGGCATTAATTTTAAGACAGCTGCTTTTTTCTCTTGACAATATCCAAGCACAATATGTGACTATAATAAATAGGTGGGTATACAGAAAAATTACAACCCTTGTCTTGTTCTCAGTATCTGCTTTCTTGAAGGCAAATTTTTCCAAATTTTTTTTTGGTGGGCTGTCACTGCACATTAGATCGAGGAATGTGAAAAAACATCCAAAACTAACTGCAAAATCTATTCTGAGATTTGATGTCATATATTGGGGTTGCACTGTTCTTCTCACAAATTTTTTCCTTATTCGTTCATTGAAACACATAGCATCTTTCTTTTATTTAGTTAAAAATTTTAAAGGCTTTAAATCTCTTAATAAAGGAGGTGATTATCTATTATTCCTTGTGATACTGCACCTTCAAAAATATCCAATAAATTTATTGAATAGCTACTTTAAAATAAGAAAATTAATATTATTTTACCTCATGTCATCCTTACAAATTTAATTTCTAGTTTGTGGTTCAAAAGGTCCACAGAAGAGAGACTGGAAGATAGATGCACTGGTAGCTATATAAACCAGTTGTAAAGCCCAACTCAGAAAGCTGTGAAGCTCCATTATCTAAACTCTGAGAGGTTATCTTAGAGCAACTAGTGGTCCCATTGTTGTATTTTCATTCAAGCAAGTGATGCTGCAGGTCTCATCTACAAATTTATATATTTTAATTTGTGTGGATGTAAAGCAGCTAACTGTGATGCTGAAGATAAACATCTTGATCAATTGTAATTAAAATCATGAAAGTACAGTGTCCTTGTTTTTGGCCAGGACAGAGTTAATTTTTTTCCCAGTTGTGAAGCTGCAGAGCCTGGAGACATATATGGGTCTGAATCACTACACAGAGGTATAAAAAAGTAGTTGGATATCTACAACATTCAATTCAGTAATTCCTAGAACTGAGCACAGTTGCTCTTAACACAGTTTTTCACTTGATTTTTCCCCTCCTTAAATTGGTCTGGGACATCAGAGTAGTTAATGTACCCTGTACATGAGTACAGCAGAATTGTAATGCCCATGACTTAAAAGCATGCTCAGACTAGAAGATTCATACATAACTAATTATTTGTCACTAGATTTAAATGAGTAAAGTCTTAGGATGACTTATTTATTACATTATCATACCTTTCTTTACATTTGGAAGGATCTGCTGAGAAATAAAAAAAAATGAGTGGAATTTTGTTTCTATCATCCTTTAACTGACCTTATGGTTTTCTTTACAACGTCTTTTGTTAACATACATCACTGTTCCCCTTACTGAAAGGAAGCCATACAATTGAGATAGTAGAGACTTGGTTTAAACAAAGGTACCTAAATGTCTGACTTGAAACAGAAAGACAGAGAAATTTTTGTTCCACTGTAATTGAGATTTTAATGTTTTGGGAATGAACTGTTCATTTAGGTAATGTTTATTTGCTTTAAAACAATTCAGTGGACAGAATGAGAGAAATGGTTCTGGAAGAACATATAATTTCTCTTTATTTGCATATGGTTCACTGACCACTATCTACAAATGTTATCCATTAAGGATAAATTGGCATTTCATGAATTTGAAAAAGGAATAATATGGCAGAAATTATTGTTTTCACAGAATCACAGAATATGCTGAGTTGGAAGGGACCCACACGGGTCATCAAAGTCCAACTCCTGGCCCTGGCACAGGACCTCCCCAGAAATCACTCCATGTACCTGAGAGCATTGTCCAACACTTCTTGAGCTCTGTCAGGGTTGGTGCTGTGACCACTTCTGTGAGGAGCCTGTTCCAGTACCCAACCACCCTGGCTGAAGAACCTTTTCTTGATATCCAACCTAAACCTCTCCTAACTAGGCTTCAGGTAATTCCCTTCAATCCTGTCACTGTCACCACAGAGAAGAGATCAGTGTCTGCCCCTCCACTTCCCCTCACAAGAAAGTTAGAGACTGCGGTGCGGTCTCTCCTCAGTCTTCTCTTCTCCAGGCTGAACAGACCAAGTGACCTCAGCCACTCCTCATACGGGTTCCCCTCACAGCCCTTCACCATCTTTGTTGCCCCCCTTAGACACTCTATTAACAGCTCAATGTCTCTCGTATATTGTGATACCCAAAACTGCCCCCAGCATTTGAGGTGAGGCTGCCCCAGTGCACGGCAGAGCAGGAAAATCCCCTCCCTTGCCTGGCAGTGATACTCTTGTCTGATGCACCACAGGACACAGGAGCCCTCCTGCCTTCCAGGACGAACTGAAGTGCACAGAGGACTGTTATTTAATTATATTTCTACTGTAACATTTTGTATTGGCATAGCAGGAGCAGAGGAATTGCTGTTATATCCCTCTACTCTCTAGAACAGCCTATGGCAATTCTATAAATGTGGTCCTACAATGGTTATGTTGCTGGTTCATGTATGTATTAATAAACACCTGCTTAATTTATTCCTACATCAGTGAACTGTGTGATGGAGGCAAGGAAGAAGTAATTGCAACAAGAATTTCTATAAAATGAAGGCTGTTATTGTTCAGGAAGTATGGATACCAGAAAGCAGAAGAATACAGAAATAGATGTAGGAGACCCAGGAGAGTGGATGTCTTGATGGCACTGATGATCTGTCTGAATTAACTAGTCACAAAGCAGGTTTTACTCCAAGATGCCAATATCCTGGAGGAGGCAATAAATCTTTGTCCAGTGGAAATGTCAGAGAACACTGGTCTTGATTGAGTGCTGTTGTAGCTATTGTATCACAAATAGCTGCTCATGGATTGGGCAAGTATGCTCTGGGTAAAAGTCTGGCTGGATGGGTGGGGCCAGAAAGAGGTGGTGAATCATGTCACAACCTGTTTTTGACTGGTTGTTAGTGGGGTTCCCCAGGGCTTCATGTTGGAGCCAGTCCTGTTTAATAGCTTTATCAGTGATCCAGATGACTGAATTGAATACATCCTCAGCCACTTTGCAGTGACACAAAGTTGGAAAAGAGTGTTAAGCTGCTGGAGTGTAGGAAGGTTCTACAGAGAGATCTGGACAGGTTGGATTGATGGGCCAAGGCCAATCATATGAAGTTCAACACTAACCTCATGCATTGCTGCAGGCTTCGGAGCAGAGTGGCTGGAAAGCGGCTCAGTTAAAAAGGGCCCTGGTGTACTGAGGTGCTGGAGCATATTAGAAGAAGAACAGTGATGCTGCTGAAGTGTTTGCAACACAAGTTTTATAAGGAGAAGCTGCGGGAACTGGGATTGTTTACCCTGGAGAGCAGGAGACCTCATCGCTCTCTACTGCTCTCTCAAAGGAGTAGTGTTCAGGTGGATGTCAGTCTCTTCTTCCAGGTAACAGGTGATACAACCAGAGGAAATTGGCCTCAAGTCACACCCAGAGAAGGTTTAGATCAGGTATTAGGAAATTTCTTCATTGAAAATGTTATTCAGTATTAGAATGGCTGTCCTGGGACGTGGTTGGGTCACCATACCTAGAGGTATTCAAAAGATTACTAGTTGTGCCACTCTAGAGGCATACTTTAGTGGTAGACTTGTGAATTCTGGGTTAATGGTTGGACTTGATGGTTTTAAAGGTCTTTTGTAACCTAAATAATCCTATGATACTATGACAACACAAAATCTCTTTTGGATTTGAATGCAAAATCCCTCATCTATACTACTCCCCAATGCTTAGGTGGTCTTTTTACAGGTTCTGTAACTTCAGTAACAGATCTCAGTTTTTAATCCCCTCAAGTGCTTGAACATCACTAGCTTCCCACTGTTCTCTTAACTATTATCATCTTTTACTGAGTAAACTAATCGTATCATGTACATCATATGCTCCATTAATATTCTTTCCTGTTGAAGTGTATCAAGCCCTAATAATGAAATATTATTCTAAATTGTAATCCAGCTAGTTTCCCAACACTGTGCATATTAGGTTTTTTTCATCCAGTAAAAAATATTATTATTTTTTAATGGTATCTCAGAAAGTCTGTCAGCATTACTACTTAAGCAAACTTTATGTGCTATTTCTTATTGAAGTTAAATGAGATCCTAAACAACAGAGATATTTTCATGAGCTTGGATTGTTATTTGTCCTTTATTAGTATTATTGGTTTGACAGAAAGCTGTCTTTGAAGGAAGCTGAAACCCAAAATATACTGAGACGTATGTGCTAAAACATCATTTGTTCCTTCATTTGGAATGTCATAATGCCTGAAACAAAATCTAGCCAAACACATAAACTCACATTGTACCTTCCAGAATTGAGAAGATGCTATATGAAGTATGCTTCAGAAGAAAATAATCATTATTTTTGTAATTAATACAGATGTTTTTAAAAATTTGAGATTTTAAAATTATGCCAATCTGCATAATTAACTTGTTTGTTACTTTTATATATACACACACACACATGCACACGCACATATATTCCTATGTCCAAGTTTTATTTATTTGGTCCTGTAGAGATGGCCCATATTCCTCAATGGAGTCTGGTTATGATTAAGGAAATAACATTCGAAAGCAGCAAATTCTACACTTGCTGCTCATTCAACAAAACTGAACAGAGGTATTTTAATTCTAATATACATCACATATAGTACCTTTTTTTTGTTATTTAAAAAATCATTGTGTCACCAAAACAACCATATTTTGTTGATTTTTTTTTTCAAGCAGGAAACTTGCAAGAATCTTGTCTCTTGATTTGTCCAATTTACTCCTGAGACTAGTCTGAAATCTAAATATTGCTAGGGTTTTACACAAGTCAGGTCAGTCACTTAAAATCACTTAGAATTCCTTCACTCACATCAGTGGAACAGGGCTGAGATGACTGTACTCTCCTTTGGGTAACCCACAAAAAGATCTCGGAATGGGGTTTCATTCTCCCCTTTGCCTTCCTCTCTCGCTTCTACACTGTACCTCCACTTGAGACTCTATCCTTTGCAAGCTAAATGACCCAATTTTTATCTTTTCTTCCCCAAATTGTGTGAATTTATATGAAGAACTCTCAAATAATTAATTTAGAAAGCCGTGACATATCAAAAAAAAAAGCCCAATACTTAGCTAATTCAGAGTCAGCTTTGATATTTGTATTCTATAACCCACTAAATCATGTCTGTCAAAGGCAGAGCAACTTTAGCAGATTTTATCTGCCCTTTGCTGGATCTTTGAAACTTAGTTCATATGCTCAGTAAGTGGAGCTTGTATTGTTTTTTAGAGTTATGCCAGTTTATCTTTCCTTTTTGTTATTGCTGTTCTTTTAACAGGCATCCATTTATACTGTAATTTTTTTTTTTTTTTTTGCTGTAACAGAACTCTGCTTTCAAGCAAAATGTCTGTAGTAAGAAATGCAGTTGATAGAGACTGTATTATTTTCTCCATAATGATCAATGAGCTTGAAGTTTGCTTGAGAAACATTTTTGCTTAGCTGGGCTAAGCAGAAAATTGTATGAGTGTATTAAATAAATAAGAAGCTGCTCCTTTATTGTGCAGAGGAAAGATCAGCTTTAATGACTTTAGAAAGAATTACTGTATTAATAAAAATTTTGCATCAGGAGATTACTTTCATGTATCACCTCATTATGTGTAAATTTATCACTTTTGGTGGGAGGGCTGTAGAGTTTGGTAGAAAATAGAACAGAGTTAGTTTAATAATAGAAATATTTCATATATAAGTGTTTGTCTTTGGAATGATAATTGTTCCTAATTTATTCTGCTTTTGCTGTTGGTTTGTCTTAGAGAATTGCTGCCCCTGACATAAATGTTCCCCACTTGTTGGAAGAGTGTGCAATGTTTTTCTCAATTAGGTTTACAATGAAGTTGTGTAATGATTGTTGCTCAAAAGTGAATCATCTAGAAACTAAAAATGCACATTTTAACATAATAGGTAATATTAAAGTGTGTTGGTAAAATAGACACAAATTTAGGAAATATTAGTATTTTAGTTTCAGATTAAGGATTATACACTGTGTACAGTAAGTAATTTTTACCTTGCAAAAGGCAGATTATGATTGTTTATTTTAATCATTACAAATCATTACAAATAGAAAGAAATATATGTTCACCCTTATATGTGCAGAATTTTATCAAAAATTTGGAGTCTACAGAAGTAGCAGGGTAATTCTGGAATTACAGTTTCGTTTTTTGAACGGAATATTCAATAATGAGAACAGACTGCTAAATTAATGATCTTCTGGCCATATATATGGTGCTAATATTTGCTATTGTTTGTTTCTTTTTTTCCTTTACCCAACCTGTTTTTGCAATTGGAGCTAACTGTTAAGCTATCCACTCCAAATGGTAAAATAATGATTTCTCATCCCTGTATTACAGCAGAACTATAAAACAATTAGCGTTTCCAGTATCCTAGTTCTCTTTTCCAGGCAAAAAAAGGCTGATCTTTTAATACTTTCCCATACTTCAAGACCCTTGTTGTAATTTATTTGCTGGATTTTCTCCCCCTTTTAAGTACAAGAACAAAACCCGAGGCAGCACCTCATCCTATGCTTTGACCCTGCTCTGTATGGCTGAATGGTTATCTCCCATGCCTTCCAGAAAATACAGCTGACAGTAAGACTTTCTTGAATAAGATTGTCTTGACTGAGATCTGCTTTCCATGAACAGCATCATTAACTTAAAGTCAGTTTGCTGGCTAGTGTAAACTGGAACAGTTCTTTCAGAGCATTATTGTTGCCAAGAGTTATCATTTTCATATCTACTTATTTTGAATTTCCTTTTTTCCATTTGACATTTTCTACTTGATATATGAGAATTTTTGACTGTTTTCTGCATTAACTCTGAAACATATAAAGCTTCCTAATATCAGTGTTTAAAGTGTTGTATCACTGAAATCATAAGCAAAATGTTGGTTGTGTCTAAGAAAGCCATTTGTGTGTCCTTCCAAAGTGATAGAA
The DNA here is from genome assembly GCA_008694505.1 of Cyanoderma ruficeps. Lineage (NCBI taxonomy): Eukaryota > Metazoa > Chordata > Aves > Passeriformes > Timaliidae > Cyanoderma > Cyanoderma ruficeps. The sequence goes on along the minus strand of VZDJ01000024.1, from coordinate 576,735 downwards.
AGCTACTGATAACCATGCTTAAAGAATTTAATTGGTTATGAAATTATGTCCAGTTTCTCAGTTTTCCCTGATGGAATTAACATTTTGACCTTATTATTCATGGGCTCAACCAGCAGGAAACCAGTCCATAATGATTAACTACTGCCTATTTTCCATATACTTTTGTGAGCTTTTTCTCAGTTAACTCACTATTCTCAATAAATTTGAATATTCTTATAGTAAGATAATTAATTTACTTGTTTTTTTAACTGAGTTGGACTCTGTTCAGCACTCCTTTTCCTTGCTTCTATCTCTGCATTAAAATCAATTGTGTAGTTATTTCTGTTTTCAAAACTGTAGTAAGTAAGGCATTTACTTTAACAATAAAGTAAATAATAATACCTTATAACTTTCAATGCTTATTTTCTCTCTTGCTTTACAATCAATGAGCCTATACTTTCCATTTACTCTTTTCTGATTCTCTAAATGCAGTATAGGGTTTTTGTTCATATGCTGAGTGCCTTTGGCCAGTTTTAACTCATACCTCGTACCTTATGTCTTCTATTCATACATTGCTGCACTATTCTTTTGTCTTTCCCTGCTATTTTTGTGTGCTGTGTTTTGATTTTCAGAGATGTCATTTAAAATTTGGTCATAGTTGTATCTTGTAATTTTTTGTCCTTTTCTCTTCCTTGAGAGAGACTTTTGTGTCATGCTTTCTTATAGTACCCTTTATAATCTGCCAGCTCTCTGAATACTTTCAGCTTCTGCATTATCTACTCAAGATACAATGCTTATTCATAAGATTGCCTTATTTTTTATCTTTGTGCTGAATCTGATATATTTTTCTGAGGAAAACTTATGAAAATAAGAATAGGTTTATACTAAGGTATCAGGGTAACTAACACATTAAAACAGTTCATTAACTATTATAAATGTCTGTGATTTATTTAGAATTGCCTCTATCATTTTCAATGACACTAAAGTAGGACTGGTCAATTCAGTGTCAGCTGGAGTGCATGAAATGGAGCTACAGGTGTCCAATAATTAGAAATAGGAAAAAACCAAAACCAAACAAAACAAAGGACTTGTTAATCAGGACAAGTTTTTGGTAAAGTGAAGTGTCTTGTCAGCAATCCAATGAACAACCAGGCCTAGTGGAAGGTTCCCTACCCACGTCAGTGGGTTTGGAAGCAGATGGTCTTTGCAATCCATTCTGATCCATTCTATGATCTAAGTTGCACATATCTAAAGGTTATCTCTAAATGAATTACACCTATGTGATCAAAATAAAGCAGATAATGTTAACTCTAATCATGACACTATTGAGATAGTTTTACCTGTTGCGTTTATCAGTGTAATGTGATAAAGTCACTGTTTAAGATATCACATAACTTGATAATATCCTCTTTTTCCAGTGATACAGACATATATGCTTCATTCATGTTAAGGTTTGGAGAACAGTTTTACTTTAAAGAGAATAAAGAATTCACACCTTTTACAGCAAGGCCTAATGGTGTTCCTTTAGATATTGCAGCTGGGCTTCCTTTGAACACAGATGAGGATTAAAGATTTACAGAGTTAACCAAACCAAGAACTATGACCTACACTTGCGTGCCATGGTTCCCTTTGTGTGACTGCACAGTCATGTACAAAACACTGAACTTGGCATACCCTACTGGGTGCAACTGATCTTCAAGCACCTTTCCTTTGTGAAGGCTGACTCCAAACTCACCAAAGCCTGCAAGAGTATTCCCATCAGTTCTTAAGTCTTTCTGTTAGGAATATAGATTAAGCCTCTCCTTTTGAAAAACTATACTTACAAAAGCATGTTAAACCATCCAGTCTCTTCAGAAAGCTTTCAGAGAGTAACTGCTCTGTTACGGCTCTGAGACTTTTTTTAGGTATAGCTAGAACCTGCAGCTGTGCCGGTTTTCCTGGTGCCTGAATAATTGTGTTCTTGAGGATGAAGTTTCATAAGGTAAGGGATGATTTAACACCTTTTTTCCTAAGTCTTTTAACAAGGGTATTATATTTTTTTCTTTTTAAATTTTGTCCAGATAGTTTGTGCCATTGTATTTTTCTGCTTTGTCTCTAAACTTGAAGTGTGCCCTTTTCTGTATGGTTTTCACTTAAACCCTGTTTCTTGATTCACTTGACTTGTCATAAAGGTGTGTTTTCCTTATTTCTGGTACAATAGAGACTTATTTACACTCGTATTTTCATAAACATGTATTCAAATTTTTTGTAAAAATTTGATGAAAATGTTGCTGCTCTTTACATTGCTGCAAACTGCAAGTTTTCTATTAAAAAAATCAGCTGGAAATGTTTTTATGTTAGCTAAGATTTTACATGTTAGATGCTGTGTGAACCAGCGATCTCATGCGTGTTTTCTGATTAATGATCGTAGTTTCCTCATGGGGAGACCCGTGAGAAAAAGTGAAAGAGGGAAACTTGGGTTGGGAGTGGGTTGAGTGGAATCTTTTCCTTGTGGCTGGGATAACAGGATTATTGCACTGGGGCAATGGTGATGGGAGTGAGCTGTGGGGGAGAAGAATGATGAGGCAGGAGAGCAGGTAACATACTAGGAAGAGGCTGTGAGCTGTCAGGGACCCCACAGAGGCCTGAAACACCATGGGTAGGGAGGAGGCACATGAAGGGTGACAGAGTCTGTGTGTGCCATGTGGAATTTATCCTTTCCGGAGGCATGGCCACAGCAGTGTCAAACACCTTCCAAGCTGAGCCTCAGCACCAGCAGGTTAGAAAACTAGTGACCTATGGAGCAGCTATCAGACGTGTAAGGTTAAGTGTAGGTGCTGTCCTTTCCTGGGGATCACAATGACTGATTACAGTCAGTGGCTACTCTCGGCACAGAAGTGTAAATCCAGTGTCAAAACAACAAAAACCCAAGTAACCCCCCTACATCTCTGTATGCTCTGTCACTGTAGAGATAGATATTTTTTAATCTTCTGCTGAATCAAGCTAAGTCCTAAAGTACCTAAAAATTCATAACTTGTTAATGAAATTTTTGGGTTTTCCAGATGCTGCTGCAGCACAAATAATAAGATATATTGGCTTTGTAGCAGCTATGCAGAAAACTTGACCGAAGGCAGCTATATGTAATTTCTGATCTTTGAATCACTTGAGGGTAAAGCCTTAAAGGGTTACCGTTGGGAAGTGTGATTTTCTACCAGAATACTTGTAAGTAGGACATCTTTTGGAGCAGGATATCCCAAAATGTTTAAAACAGTTAGTCTTCACTTTGGGTGTTGTAAATTATGAAGGCTGACATATAACTAACCCCCCACCAATTTTTAAATATATGTTAATATTTTATATATATTTTTATATATGTACACACACACACATATTTATAACATATATAAATATATGCTAACATATTTAAATATATATTAAGGAAAAAATTATGTCTTACACAGTCAATGAACTTGAGAAGAGTTGTGTCAAAATCAAAACCCTGTGGAATGCTACAGGGGTGAAACATTTCCTGCTGAAATGCTTAGCAGTGCTTTTGAAGCAGGGACTGCAGAAAATTATTTGCAAAAATGTTGGATCTTAATCTGAGTGTCATGGATCATTCCTTCCTACTAGCCAGATTGGTCTTGGGTTTATCTCAGTAAATTCTGTGTCTGAGTTACAGTATGTTTCTCTTGGACATTTCTAGGAGTGCAAAGGCAGTAGATATTGAATTATAGCACTTTTAAAGAAATTCATAGTTTCCAAAACAGAAACACACTTATGCTTCTCTCTGCGTGGTCCACTGTGAGTCAGTAGTGAGTGAGTATGTGTTTGTCAGTGGGCAGTAACAGACACACAGCAGATGCCAACTGGCAAGGGCAAATGCAATAGTTAAAAAATTTGGCCTGGGAAATGTAGGAATTGCAGGGGATCCTGTGAAATGGGAACACATAATATGTGCAGTCCTTTTCTCTACTTCGCATTTGTTGACTGGCTTGGTCTTCCAGTGGAGAGAACTTCTAAAGATATCTTAGAAAGACGAGGGTCATATGTGGTCTAAGACGGAAATGTAATGCTAAAAGAGAAAAAAAAAAAGAAATTAAAGCTTCTTCTGCAAAATGTTAGTGTTTGGTTCTGAAATTCTGTAAAGCAGCAGATTTTCTTGTTTGAGCTGTTCTGGCTTGACCTTTTGCAAGGAGCGTATGAAGCTCACATCTGAAATTTGGAGCAGAACATTAGCAAGATGAATAAATAAAAGAAAATTTTGTTTTGAAGACCAAAGAATGCCTCAGAAAGCTGAAACTGACAACGCTTTGGCATGCAGAAAGAATATAATGGTTGCAATGTCTTTCTGAAAATGTGGGTAATGACATCATGTCAAACAGGACAACTTGAATACTAACAGCTAAAATCTGGGTTTTGCTATTAGAGCTTCTTATTGCAGAGGTTGTGATAAATGAACAGTAGGTGATTTATGACTCTAGAAATGTCTCAAGCCTCTTTCTAAATGTTCTTGATAAAAATTTGATTGTGTAAGTTCAAGGGAAATGTTTGACTAGCCACAAAGGCACTGAAGTCAGAGAACTCTCAGGAAGCAGAAAGGTACTTCTGCAAAGCCTTTTAATTTTCTTACTGTAAACTGGTAAGGAAGTATTCCCATGTTTACTGTGCAGCATGAATAGTGCCTAACTTCACAGCTTCTATTGCATGTAAAAGAATTTGAATATTAATTAGTTTGCACTCATATAGCTGCTGAAAACAGGTGACTAAAAATATGAGAGTTTAGAAGCGGCTGAACTGACATCATAGAATACAGACTAGTATGAACTTCATATGCATAAGCTGTATAAAACCCATGACCATCAGTGAATTGGTAGTTCTTATCCCAAGTATTTTTTAATAGAAAAATAAGATATTCCTGAAAAGTGTAACAGAAAAGATACTACAAATTACACAAAGCTATACAAACACACACACTCCACTCTTCTTCTATCAACAGGATTGGAAAAGTTATGAATAGGTTAGCTTGAATTTGAGTAAAGATTCTTTCCATTGAAGGTACTTTCATCATCACAATAGAACTTTTGAGGGTGATAAGATTCACTTTTAATTACAATAGAAAAAGCCTAAAAAAATATGGGCACTTCTTTTTTTTTTAACAGGTACAAATTGAAGTTAGAATCTACCCATGCAGATTTGTAATTAAATATGTCACTCTCTCATAATTCCTCTTTTCCTTTTTATCATTTCTTCTTTGTAGTCACCCTCAAAAGACAACTTCAACTAAGTAAAAACTGTATTCAAGCCTGCATCTGAAAATAAGCTTCTCCTTCCTTTTTTCTTCAAAGTGTTATAATCATTTAAACTTGGGCACTGTATTTGTGTGTGTCAAAATAAGACCCATTTCCCCTAATAATCTCCTTCTTACCCAAACCAGCTTGTAAAGGCACTATAAGAAATTGATTTCTGCTGAGGTTTGGAATCTGCTGATTCCGAAACAGGAACTAGATTTCCTAGTTTTCCATTTCTTATTTGGCAGGTAATCAAATACCAGGAGGAGGAATGACCATTCACATAGGCTCCATAAAATTTTGCATACATTTTCACATAAAAGATATGAAGAAATTCGGAAAAAAAATATAAGTGGAAGAATTTGCACTTGATTTTATTACATTTTATTTCTGCATGATGGCAGGTCCTTCAGGTTAAGGGGAAACCCTTACAGTACCACAAAATGAGCAGCCCTCCATGGCAAGAAAGGGTCGCCTCATAGCCCAACTGCCTGCCAACGAGGATTAACTCACTGTGCACATTGGCAGATGCTCAAGGGTCTGAGTGAATTAAAATCTGTTTGAAATGAGTCTTCTCTCTGAACTCCTATGCTTTAGCATTTACCCGTGCTTTGCTCCTGCTCTCCAGGGACAGACATTTCAGTGGACAATTGAGACTCAGAAATAGCAGGAAATTAGGCAAATTTTTCGTAAATAGGATGGTTCCATAATGAATGTTGGGTGGGGAAGAAACTTACAAAAAGTATCTCTTGATGAAGAGAGGCCTCTCAATGGATTGTAGAGACAGGTGTTTTCTCACTGATTTAGTGAGGAAAAACGTCAGGTACAGTGGAAGAAAAAGAATAAGAAAAACCACTTAACTGGCAACTAAAACCTTCCACCAAGAAAAACTATTAACCAGAAAACATTTCCAACTGCTCCTGTAAAATCTGAAACAGAAAAATAAGGGCATTTTCAGTATAAGAACATAGGCAATTGTCCTGGTTTTGGCCAGGACAGAATTATTTTTTTCACAGCAGCCATGAGAAAATGGAGTCTGGAGCCTATGTAAGCATGTCAAAGTTGTTATTCTATACCATTTAGGTCACCACCAGTGGCAAGAGTTAAGGGATTCCCAATTCTGAGAAGAAGGTGGGTGTGCCTTGTGGTCTGCAAAAAACCCCAGGGCAGCATAGAGGGTCTGTCTGCCATGGTTTTTCATTTTTCTGGGCTTCATAAGCATTTTGCATGTAAATAACCCTCTCTTTTGTACACCGTTGTGTACAAAACACAACATTGATGCTGTTATTGTTTGTTTTGTTATTTTATTGGTGTTTCTAGTAAACTTTTTATCTCAATGTGTAGTCTCTGCCTCTTATGTCTCCTGCTGGAGTGGGGAGTGGAACGGCTTGTACTTTTCCTTTTAGTGGAACTGCTAAATTGGGGAATGCCATTCCTAAACCCTGACATAATGCAAAAATATAGCAGGGAAAAATTTAAAAATATTGGTAACTTTTAAAGGGAAGGATATACAAAGTATTCTTGATAGAAGAAGAGGGGGTGGAAAGATAGAAAAGATTTGATAGAATTAAGTTCTCAGTCTTACCTTTAACATGTAATAAAGTAAAATTTAGCAAATTGCTTTCAAAATTGGGGGATACCTTTGTGACTTGCAAATCTGGAAGGGATTTTCTTCTGCAAACTCTTCTGCTTGCATTTTTGAACATATTTACTTTTGGCATCCATTCTATCCGGTGATGTAGTTTCATACTGATTCCATGTAGTGGAAATATTTTTTGACTCTTAGTTTTCTCTCCTTGGTAGTTCTCAATACTTTTCCCTTTATTTTTCTAGATATTAATCCTTCTCTTTGCAGAATGCGTTTCAATGCATAGTCTTGGTCAAAGCTTCCAGGACAGTGAAATTCATGTTATCAATAGCATCACCCTTATCAACTTGACTATAGATCATTTCAAAAATCTTCCCATCTGTTCACACATTTCCAGTATTTCAGTTTACTTGATTGATATAAGTTTCTCTCCTTTTGTGTGAGTTTAAGACAAAATAATAATAAAAAAAAGGTCCTGATTTTGTCCCACTGTGGTTTGTTTCTGTTGTAGGACTCCTTTTGGACTGCAACCCAAAAGTTAAATAAATAAAAACTAATTTTAAATATTACAAAGACAGTATCAGGGCTTTAGACGGGATGCTTTTTTAGATGAGAAAATTAGAAAGCAGTAGAGGAAGTGGAAGGGCAACAGGAAGCCACAGTTTTCATGCTGTAAGGTTCTCATGAATCTTTCATTGTGTTTCAAAAATAATAAGGGTCGCTGCATAAGACCTAGTAGAAACCTAAATGTCATTCTTCCAAATCTTATGAGCCTTGTTATCTTCAGAAATGTTTTTTCTAAATGGCATAAATATTTAAAAATTATCTTCTATTAGAAGAGATGATAATATTACTACTAGAATAGCATGCTCAAAAATATACTGGGTCGGTCTTATTAACAAATATTGATCAACAATAATATTTCTCAGCACTGCCACATTTCTAAAGGAAGAATGATATTTCTTGTTAGACAAACAGAACTAATAGATCAGTTTTGAGACTTTTATTGATAGAAATGTTATATATGTTATAAGTAAGCTTATAATTTCCCTAAGAAATGGGGAATTCAATGCAACAAAAAATTTCTAAAAAAATGGACACACTGATCTATAATAACACTTGGTCATATTCTTTGTCTCAAGTCTTTTCAATTAATTGAAGTATGATTACCTGGTTTTTATCTATAGTTATTATTTTGCTTTGCCAAATTCAAAGTAAGCCTAACTTACTGCCACCAAATTGAGATGTGTGTGTAACGTGGTTACATAGCACATTGTTAAAAGCTTATAATGAATAATTGAACTGATTATTATGTGAATTGTCTCTTCTCTATAAATTATCTAGTTGAAGAATTTGCAAATAATTCTGTTCCTCTAGAAATTTATAATTAGCAGATCTTGAATGCAATTTTCTATGAATCAAACACTGTATCTGATTTAATCCTTATGCAATGACTGAATTTTAACATGGGCAGGAGAGGCATCTTAGAGGAAATTTCTCTGCAGAGTAGAAAATTGTTTGCAGCAGCGCAATGTAACAAATGAGACTACAATGGTAGGACAGAGATACGAATTATATGAACAACAGCTGCAACTGCCTCCACACCCCAAATAGAGTCAAATTTGACAATAGGCTTGTACTTCTTGCATCCCTGTGTTTGGATGACTTGGAACAATTGATCTTGCAGAGGTATTAACAGAAAGAGAACTAGGACATGCAGGTTACAGAACAGCACGGCTTTGCTAGAAATATTCCTTTGGAAGACTGTATAAAAAAGAAAAAAGAAACTGAAGGTTTTTAACTAGCCTTTAATTAGATAGAAATTCTTCACTGACGATGTTTTATGCTGTTCTTTTACTTACCTTTAGCTTTCCCAGTGTTTGGGTTTCATGTCCTTTCCTCCTTAAGATATAAATTACTTGTGATTAAGATATAAAATACTTTGTGATTTATGTTAGATGTGCTGATAATTGACTCCTTCCAGCGTACTTTTGTACATTTATAAATGTGTGGGGTTTTTTTCACTATGAAATTTTTGTGATGGCTTAAATCAAATCAACTTTTTGAGTGGAGCATTTGATGCACATTCCTTTATTACATGGTTCATTGCAATTTCCCATCTCCTTGACACTTTCCATTCTGAATAGGTTTGAATATGTAATCTGTATCATTTAGGTATATTTATATTTTATTAATTCATTTCCTTTTAATTGGCAGATGCCCTTCTGCAGACTGAGAGAAAATAGCAGAGCCTGGGATAGAAATACAGGGTTCAAGAATTTTTTGAGTATATCTTTAATTCTTAAAGTCTCAATAGTGTTACCATCTTGGATAGTTCTGCTGTTTGCTTAGTATACTGATTTTCTTTATATTTACAGCCTTTTTCTTTTATGAATTTTCTTTTCCTACAGTCATAATACATAGTTACCGGTGAGATTTATTCAGACTCTATGTTATTTCCATTTCATAATATTTCATTAAACTTTATTTGTGTGTCATTAAACTCACACCCTCTCCGCTCCTATGGTTATCCACACTATAGTTATCTTGTCATCATAAATCCTCAGTTAATAGGATTTTATTTCTGAACTAACAATAAAAAGTAATGGAAAAATGAAAATTTTGTAACAAATTATTGTAAAGTGCAGAAACTGAGCCAGCAGGCTGGAAAAATGAGATAAGTATTATTCTTCACTTTCAGAGCAATATATTAACAATTTATGAGCTATCACTTCAAATAATCTAATTGGATTGGTGGAATCCGGACAATAAGTATGAAATATTGTCTCTGAGGGGACATCTATTTTTTTTATTTTAACTGTGTTTCAAACTTTGTCACAGTAATCTGTGTGTGTGTGTTGAGTCAAAAGGAAGTAGTCTCAGCTACTTTTGAAATTTAATTAAAGATTTTTAAATGGATGTTACTTATGATACATACAAAAGTTAGAGCTTTTGGAATATTGGGCTGCACTTATCTATCATCATTTTGACTTCATGCCTTTGTTACTTGATAAAAAACCTGTTTTTTGTTTTTCCCCAGGGGAAAAAATTTAAAATTGCTACATTACCATTGTATGTAATTAATATAAAAAAATTATAGAATTACTCATAATCTTTTATCAATTTATTTTTCCTAAAATAGTATCAGATAAAATTGGAAGAGTATGGTGATATTTTATAATCACTGGTGTTTCAACATGACACTGTTGTTTGTTTTCAGCTGACCAGGCATTTGAACAAGGAAAGTATTTTTCTATCTAACAATTTTTTAAACTTGCATCTTTGTTTCCTTCTTGCAAATAAGCTTTAAATGCATACTATATATATGCCAGTAATATAATTTCTGGAGCTCTGAACACAGAACACTCATCAAAAGTACACAGGTATCCCAGGAGACTCAGATATGAATGTGTTTGAAGCCTAGAGTTTTTTGGTCTTATTTTTCATCTGTTCTGTAATATAGCAGAAGAATCGGAAAATGTTATGTATGTGTAAATGTACACAATGCATATGCAGGTAAACAAACAAAATTAACTGTAGAAAAATATGGCATAATAACAACATATTTGAAATTTAAATATAATTTAATTCAACTGGATGTGCAGATCCTCACAGCAGCACTATCCAAAGTCCAGACATGCATCTTAAATATATCTAGAAAGAAAGCGAATAGTGTCCAGCAGCCTTTAAAGGTAAAAAGCTGGTATTGCCTTGGTTAACGTCCTAATAATTTATTTTATTTCATTTTACTTTGGGGTTTCAGTAAGGTCACCTTTACTGTAATACTTGTCATGGTTTAGCCCCAGCCAGCAACCAAGTCCCACACAGTTCCTCACTCACTTCTGCACCAGCAGAATCAGAAGAGTAAAAGATAGGAAACTGGTGGGTTGAGAGACGGTTTTATAAGAAAAGCTAAAACCGTGTCCACAGCAAAACCAAGCAAGGAAAAGTCTCACCACTTCCCATGTGCAGGCCTGTGTTCAGCCATCCCCAACAAAGCAGGGCTCCAACATCTATAACAGTTATTTGGGAAGACCAGAACCACCACTCCAAGTGTGCTCCCTCTTCCTTCTACTTTAATAAACTGAGCACAATATCAAATGATTCTGGAATATCCCTTTGACCTGCTTAGATCACCTATCCTGGTTGTGTCTCCTCCCAGTTTTCCATGCACCCTCAGCACCCTTGCCAGCTTGGCAGTATGAAAAGCAGGAAAGGCCTTGGCTCTTGGTAAGCCACCATCAGTATTAATGAAAACATCAATATATTATCAACCCTGTGTTAAGCACAAATTCAAATCAGCCCCATACTAGCAACTAGTAAATAGCTAACTAGCTAATTCTACTTCAACCCAAATGAATGTTGATGGCTTAATTGTGAGCCATGTAATTATTCTACAGTTAAATGATTAGTTGTTTAAGTGAGCAATGCCTACATTTTCTGGGCTGAAAGAAGTACAACCTTAAAGCATTGGGAGCACTAGAGTACCCAGTTTCATGTTGTTGTCTTGTATAACTTTAATTCACTTGAGACTCTGCTTTACCCTATCCCTACCCAGTCAGGAACCTGATGTACAAATGTTATATTGATATACTAAATATTTTTGCTTCTTTTTGGTAAATTGCTTAAATGAATAAAAATTAACGTATAATACAGAAGGAAACTCAAGACACATTGCAACCTAAGCGCCAGTTAAGCTTTGGTCTTGAGCTTGGTTGAGGGGTGAATGGTATTTGTGGCACCTTACATTATAGGAATGAATTTTAGCCATACATTTGTTATTTTGGAAAATGATCTTTCGCAATTCTAAGATGATTGCCTTTCTGATATTATTTTATGAAAGACTTTACCTACTTATCAATTTATCTCCTGGCTTCTTAGTGTTAAGTCAAACTGCTTTTATGAAAGGCTTTTCTACTGTGCTTGAATCAGTGATAATGACCAGGAATAAAAATTGTGGATAATATACTCATAAAATAAAAAAAGGTAGTCACAGAACTACTTCCCAGAGGCATGTTTGAGTGCACATGGCCTCTTGACCCATCACTTTCACATTATGGCTGGCATCACATGAAGTCAATAGGAGGCAAGTTCAAAAGAAAAAAAAAGGAAGTGACTTTTCAAGACATAAGTGGATATCTTGCTATGGATATGGAGCTGTGTATATCTGTGGGTTTTACTGAGCTTTCATAGTACAGAGACAGGAGAAGTTCGGATAAGAAAACTCTACATCTACTATGTACTACTACAAAATTACATCTGGCCCTGGAAATCCTAGAGCTTTAAGTTCTTTTGGAAGAACTTTTGGTGTCGGTGAGCACTGTGTTTGAAGGTCACTGAAAACCGCTGTGAAGAAATGACTCCTGAGACTGGAGGAAGTTTGGTTGTCCCCTGGGCAGCCAACTGTAAGTACCTGTGATCTACTAACTGTATTTTCTGCCAGTGAACCACTCCAAGGATCTTCAACAGTCATCAGCAAAGCAACATACTCCTGAGGGATGTGTGTGGTTTGAAATTTCCTGCTTGTGATTATGCAAATGATTTTTTTGTGTGGTTTCAGGAAATTAAAATCAGTCTTTGTTTTCATGTGTTACTCTGAGTTTACATACTTTTGTCTCTTTCCATAGTTGGGAAATCAAGTAGGAACGTGATCTGGGGAAATGTAGTTATTGCTGATGATGATCTGGGGTGGCTAATGAGCTTCCATTTCTCAGGTTAGAAGACAGCTCTGTTGAGTGTTAGGAATGCTACTTACAAAGGGCTGTAGAAGAGGTAAGAATCTTTAAAGTAGCACTAGAATAATTTCAGCTCAATTCTTGTGTCTCTATATTCCAGGGTTAGCACACATTTTTCTGCCTTCAAGAATTATTGTTCCCTTGATTTTGGGACCTTAAGTTTTGGCACAATACTTTGGCTGTTTGAGGTCCCACACATAAGCAACATGGCCAGTGTTGCGTTAAGTGAATTATACTGGACATATGTATATCGTACTGTAACTTATTTTATTGGTAACTATTTGTGAGCCCCTTAAATAATGCGTCTGTTTCCACATGCCTATGTCAGACACTAGGGAAGGATGTGTTAATTGAAAAGCCCAAGCAAGAAACTTAGAACACACTGGAAGAAGATGTCAGTAACTCCTTTTAAAGAAGTAAATATAAAACTCTGGAGCATCTGAAATGTCCTTAAGGTCTCTGAAATGAAAACTGTTTTGAAGCATCAAAACTCTGTAAATCTGAGGCAGCATGGCTGATTAATAAAAACAAGAAAACCAATGATAATGTTTTAAAAGAAATCTTGAGTACCTACAGCAAAAGTACAAGAAACCTGTATGTAAATTCAGACTCCCTCTCCACAGCTACAGAAATGGAGATGGATCTTAGTGAGGGTGTTAGACTGTCATGGATTCAGAGATTTCAAAGGATCTGAAGTACCTTAAGTATTGCCCAGTTTAAGTGCAAAATAAATTCCCTACATACAAACAGCACCAAGGAATGAAACTAAATGCATGTGAGAAATTGGAATTGAGGTTTGCCACTATGCATGTGTTGGTATGGTGTTCTAGGTAATAAAATGTCCCAGTTTGCCACAATTTCAGCATTTTGTTTCTGTTAGAAGTAGTACAAAATGAAGTAATTGGCACCAGAGAGAAGAAATAATGCATGTTTCTTGAAGTTGTTTGTTTTTCACCTTATTTGAAGACTGACTCCTTTTTAAACATGTTGTGGTAGCTTTATATAAACAGGGTAGTTCTTTGTGCCTAGTGTGGTGTACCTTAGGCAATGAATTGCAAGTAATGCTTCTTTTGCTTTGTGGGTCAAAACAATTGCAAGGTCATTGGCTTTTAGCTGTAGGCATTTCATCACTTTGCAATAACTGTTGGACTCAATCTGTTTGGGTCTCTCTCAATAGTAGGACCAGAAGTCTTCCCAGAAGATAAAAAAGAGGGAGTTTTATCATACAGTATCCCTTTGCATGGTTTCTTAGCATCCTGAATTTTTTCTGTTGTTTTGCTGTTCAAATGACCCCCTGAACAGCAAATTGTCAATGCAGTTGTGTCTTTCAGCAAAGATTTTCTTATTAGTTTTAATTCACTATATATAATGTGTCATTTTCTTCAGATGTCAAAACAGCAAATTAGGCAGCCAGCTATTAAAAAGCAGAGAATGGTGAAATTGGGTTTTCTGAGTTATATTATCATTCATTTTATAAGAATGGACTATTCTGTAAAGATCTATTTTCTTCCCATAGCTGGAGATGGAGGTAAAGATGAATTTCTGCCTTGTTATATTCCAAATAATGCCAGCAGCTCTACTTTTATTTCTACCCTGAACATTAGATAGACAGCTCAGAGTGGTGATGACTACCAGATCAACATGCCTATACATCCTGGAAGTATATCTATACCTGTAAATCATCTAGGGATTGCTCAAAATGCAGGAGAGCAGCTGTATTATCTAAAAGGTCTGACACAGCACATTACATGGGTGCCTTCTGGACCTAAATTTTAGAAGCATATACTTGCGTCTAATTTGTCATACCCAATAGCCATCCTAATAGTCCAGTGGGGTTCACGTGACAAGTTTCATGCCGCAGAATGGAGCTGTAGTATTATCTGGTTTGTGCATCCAGAGGGAATTTTGCTCAGCTGTTCAGTTTATACCTCACAGAAGAAATTTTCTACGTATCAAGGAACATGGAACACTCCAAGTCAGAAGATTACCTTGAACCTTCATTTAGCAGAAGGGCAATTTACATCCTTTTGTAAGATTTCTGCTTTTGTGCAGCCAAAAGGGAGCATTTCTGCAGATTGCAACAGTAGATCCGTGTGCAAGTATGTGTGCACATTAATTCATACGCGTGATTCCATACAGGACAGTGCATCTCTTTCCTGGAGGGATGACTAGCACTCCTGGAGGGAGACAATGCACTCTGCCACCTGCAACAATCATCTGGAACTAAATGAAGATGCATCATGAGTTATGCAATTAAAACAATTACTTCAAAAAATGTTATCTATTTTTCTTGAGAATGAACTGGAATGAGTTGAAAAAGCATGAGAAATGCAGATCTTGGATATTCAAATGCTATTCAAAAAATATGACTCCTGCGTAATTTGCTCTAGCACTGCAGCCAAAATTATTCTCATACCCTGGAAGTATTTCAGTACTATATGAGTGTTGATAAAATATTCTCATCATAAGAGTAAACAGAAGTAAAAAGAAAAGCACAAAAGCTATTGTATTAATATCATGTATTGTGAGAGTCCTTTAGTGAGACCTAATGTGGTGATGTGGAACACAGAAATGACATAATGTAGGACAGAAGTTTAGAGAGAGACAGATTTTCACGCTTAATAACATAAAAATGTATATGAAGGAATGAAATTTGGCAGGAGGGGTTTCTGGAAATGGTGTTGAAAATTTAAAAGAGAAGCAGCATGCCTCTTCCCTTTTGTCCCGGGGCTTCATTTTTTATACAGTTCAGTGAGAGTCATATTTGTCGTTCACGCTTTAAGCACAAGGGAAGCACCTATCTCCACAAGGCATAACCTCCTAACTGGATTTTGTAATCTATAAAGTTTAAAGAGTTAAAACTTTTTTTTTAAATTTTTTTTTTTCCTTTTTGATATGAATGTTTGTGTTTGAATGTTAAAATATCTGTACAACACTTAGAAATTGGCAGGTCATTTTGGTTTGCAATATCAACTGCTTAGACATGAACATTTTCTTGCAGTTTAACCTCAGTATAAAAGTGGCTAATGGAAATCCTTATTACTTTTTGTATCCTGCTAGTTTTTCATTGGCTGGATACAAATATGCCTGGAGATATTAAGAGGCAACTTTTATTACTGTGGAGTTGTATTTGCAAGGCTTCTAAAATCTTTGGTTTTGTCTGTCCTAGTGGAAGACATCCATTGTTTCATAGCAATTTCTCTCCCTCTGGGATCTTCACCTGTCTTCAATGGCAGGTTTGCATCCACCCCAGTCACCACCATACACAGCAGCTGGGCCCCGTCAAGGTCCTGCGTCTCCATTCCCTTCCAGGTAGGAACTGATACTTTTTCCAGCTTGATTTACTCTTGTGATGCTCCCAGCATCTTTTGGGTTTTATGATCTGACTCAAATATGAGGGATATGAGGGTGAGAAAAATGGGGGGAACTGCTTCAAATGCATTTGCTATAAAAATATTGGACACTCACCACAGATCTTGGATTTGCACCCGTGCAAAAAAGCCATGACGTGGCTTTTTCCTGTTTTGTTTGGTACATAAAGATACATTTTCACACTTCTTGCTCTAGAGGATATCTTTTTTCCTTGTTTCTTTTCAATTTCTGGGACTGTGAACAAGGAACCTAGTAGTTTGACTGCTGCCTGCTGCAGTCAGTGGAGCGTGCCAATCCTCACAGTGTTTGTAAGTACAGTGAAGGAGTTCTGTTAGTGCTCTAACGTCTATCCCTGGAGGAGATGTTTCACTAATCTAATATTAAATTAGATCTTGCATTCCAGCTACTACATAACCAAAGTTAATTTTGGAAAATAATTTAATTACAATGCTGTGTTACACATGAGCAATAGGTAACGCATTATGAATATTATATGAATTCTATCTACATGAAAAAATCCAAACTGTTTAATTGTAGAATTTGTTTACCAAATATTTAAAGTAGATCTACTTAAAAAGAAAAAGAGACAAGACAACAAAATGATTTAATTAAACAGAAAGAACAGAGACAATGAAACATTAGCTAGTTCTGAGGCAAAGAAAGTGGAAAATTAGCCACACCACCACTAACCTGTGGCATTTGCATGTAAATGAAGTGGAAAAGGACTTAAATATACAGACAATAAAAGGGAAATTTAAGGTTATCTTTTTTATGTTCAATGTTTCAGGGTGAACAGGGAGAGTTCAACATACTGTAAGCCAGTGGAGGATTACTTGGTGAAGAATGAAGAAAAACTCATACCCATGGAAATACCAAACCATGCTACCTTCAGATGCAACTCAGTGCACTGATATGTCATTTAAAAACCTCTCAGTATGTTATCAGTGTTTGGGTTGGTGGTTTTTGTTTGTTTGTTTGTTTGGTTGGTTGGGGTTTTTTTGTTTATTTCTTTGTGTTTTTTGGGGGGGGTGGGGGGGGTTTGGGGTTTTTTTTGTGTGTGTGGGTGTGTGTGTTTGTGTGGTGTTTTTTTTTTCCCCCAGGTGTATTCAGTTCCCCTTTTTCACTTCCCCTATCTCCTATTTTTTAACAGTCACTTTTACTGCTGTTTTCTTTGGTTTTGTATTTTCATCTTGCTGTGTGCTGTTTGCCATCATTAAAGATCTGCTAAGGCATGAGGTCTCCACAGCAGACTCTAAGCAGTTTAGAGCTGCTTTTTATGGTGCTGAATGTCTCCAGATGTGGCTTTACAGCACTCTAGTTCAGCTAACACAATCAGACAGGCTGTCTGGGAGAGATATGATATCAAAACATGAGAGAACAAAATTTTGTTGTCATAGGCCTTGGACTTTGAAACAACATCCACAACCAGGCCAACTGAAATATCCAGAGGTGGAAGTTATGTTCTGCTTTGTGATTTTTTTTAATGTTTTTTGGTGGGGAGAATTAACATGGATGCATGAGACTACCTGTTTAAGAGACATTTATTGAATTCCGCTTCTTGAGTAAGACACCATCATCCATCACCACCTGGTTAGTTTTTCAGCATTTTGTTTCTGGGAAATTTTGTTCAAAGCTACAGAAAAAAGGTAGTGTTTTTATGAATCTGATGCACCACAATGTTACACTGACATAAACAAGGATAATTACACAGTCCGTGCAGATTCTTTCACTGGTGATACTGTCAGCAAACAACTAGCTACCTTGTCACAGCAGAGAAAGTTAATAGCAGCATTGTTTGTTTTTTCACCTTCATGGTGCTCTCAAAAAAAGTCTTCATATTTCATTTTTCAGTTAAACACAATTCTTTGAAGCTTGGATATGTAATACAAGAGTCTAAATAAAATTTGCTAACAATTCTGTTATAACCTTAGGCAATGTTTCTGGAAGCATTGATGTGACTTTGGATTTCAAGAATGACTTGGAAATATGCATTAGGAATCCTTCTCTCTTAAAAATTTATGATAATTTTTCAGTCTATCTGCCTATCTGAAAGGCCTTGGGAATGTAGAATTGATAGAGGTGAAACGTCCCCAGCTGTAATCCTCTGCTGTGTATACAGAGGCAGATAAATCTGAGAAAAAGATAAGGCAGCAGTTGCTGAAATACACGTTTTTCTTGGTTATTTCTCAGTGTATATTAAGCCAAGTAGATTTTTATCCATTTGTTTGGGATTATCTATTTAATCTGTCTAGAAGTAATGGAATTAGAAATTATGTGTTAATAGCTTGTAAACAATCCGTAAACATTTACAAAAGCAATTGTGCTGTGTTGTTATACCAGACTGGAAAAAGCCTTTTCTTGTGGTTGTGTTGACACTGGGCTTCTGAACAATGAGATTACATTCAATGAGATCACAGGGAATGAAACACAGGTTTTTAAACAAGGTTTGTCATGAATATGGCATTACATCCATGACCTTGAGTGGAACATTGAATTAAAATGAATCTTGCTCTTAAACACAAGTTCTTAATGTCCTAAGAGGGGGAAAAAAGGAAAATTCTGTTTATCTGAACAAGTGGTTCCATCTACCAAAATGTTTCACAGTATAAAAAGGCAAAAGAGCACCTGGTTGATGTGTTTTTGAACAAAACCATTCATGGTGGAAAACAACTGCTGCAAAAGCATTGAAATCCTCTCCCACAGGCTGTCATAATTACATTTATTTTGTACCTCTTAAAGCTTTTCTTAAAAATTATCTTTATGGTTTATTTACATTTCCTGTTGACTTCAGAAAACCTAAGTTCACTGTAAGTTACATTTTTGTGATGTGATATTCTTGAACAGATTTTACACCTTGAGGTCTGAACCCAAGATCCAGTTTCTAAAACAACCAATATAAAAAATAAAATTCAGTTTTCAGCAAGTCAGTAGGAGAATCATTACTTCGGTGTAGTAACATTCTTGCCTGAGGGAGGCAAAAAATTGCTATTAACATTTTATTCAATTTCTGCCTACAGATACTTCTTATTACTTTTTATCACTGATAGCACTGTTTCCATCCTTCTTGTCACTCTTGCTCCTGTTTTCCTCAGGTAGAAGAAAAGCTTGAAAATACATCTGAGTACATTCCTGTGATCTTTTCTACATATCTCCCTTTTTTACATATCTCTTCTTGACTCTGTGTCTTGAAAGAGAATGAAAAAATATGAGTTTTTGCTTTTCTAAAATTAATTTAGATCAAGCTGAGATGCCTTTGCACCACATGTTGCTCAGCAGAGAAGTGTGATAGCTGTGTCAGGTAATATTTTGTAAAATTGAACTCTGTTTTCAACAAGGACTACCACCAACTTGAGGCCTCTAGGAGACTATTCGAATCTTTGCTCATTTGTGAAACTGATTTCTGATAACTTAAGTAAAGCTAGTTTTCACAAGCTCTGTTTTTTTTATTTGCTAATTTTTTCATATGAGTAGTTTCTTTCCCCCCTTCCCTGAGAAGGGGAAATTTCCATGGAGAGGTGAACCAAATACTTTGCAAATCCAGATCAGAACCATTTGTGAGGCTTTCCAGTGGACGGAGCTGCCCATGGCAGTGCTGAGCTCTTGGTCCAAAAGCAGCACAGACCCAAATGTCATGCTGCTGACAAACGTGTTTGAAAGCTGACCTGCAGATGTGGTGCCACAGCCTCAGGAATGCGATTCAGGAACACCAAAGAACATAGCCACCAGCAATGCTTTACTTGGTGAGAGCTGGGGTGCTGATGTGGGCTTCCAAAA
Source organism: Cyanoderma ruficeps (assembly GCA_008694505.1). Taxonomy (NCBI): domain Eukaryota; kingdom Metazoa; phylum Chordata; class Aves; order Passeriformes; family Timaliidae; genus Cyanoderma; species Cyanoderma ruficeps. Next base: position 557,017 of record VZDJ01000024.1, on the reverse strand, counting down.
GTGAGTCAGATTTTAACGAAGACTGTGTTTCCATACATAGATATTTATGAATTGCTGCCTATTACAATGAAAGGGCCAGAATGACTGTCTGTCTCAGGAATCTAGCTTGATCTGTTCTTACACACAATGAATAATATCACATAATGTACTTGGAAACAAATAATTAAAAAAGGGAAACTGAGCTATAATGTGTGCTGGAATAATTTATTTACATATAGGGGGTTCTGAACCTAGAAATATCTGCTGCGGGCTTAATGTGATTATTTGATTATGAAAATAGACAAAATAATTATCAAGGCAAGGATAACTGTAAATCTATTTTTCTTTCTAAGCCAGAAGCAGAATGTTAATCAGTTTCCAGAAATTAGGAGAATCATCCCTGCATTGCAGGCTACCCACCTGATAGTCTCAGTCTCTTATGTGGCATGCTGGTCTGCATAATTACTGTTAATGAAGAAGTTCCTGGTGCAATGAATAGCTTTATGAATGGTTCCGTCTGGATATTATAAAACTTTCTGGAAAAAGAATTTGGCTAATGATCTGCCTCAGAGCCAGAAGACCCATGCAGGTTAATCTGATTTGTGTCTAAGAAGGTACAGTGACAAAAAGTCACTACTGCTTTTCAGACAAGGCCAAGTCCCATGGCAGAGCACTTTGACAAAGAGTGTTGAGAAGATGTTTTTTTGGTGTCTGAAAATGATAAATGTGTAATTCTTGTTTTATGGATTGCAAATAAGAAGCACCATTTACCCAAGACTCTTTGGGAAAAACTCTGTTTTGGTCAATATCTTCCAGGTTTTGTGGGGATGAGAGAAGAAACCCAAGATATTGTGATATTGTGGTCATTGTGACTGGATAGGCTTGATTTATTCAAAGCAGTCAATACAAACTACTCAAAACAAATGATCCTGTTTTCTGAACTTTATTTGTTCATATATTTTGTGATGTGCATCAAAATAGTGAATGTTGCCTATTTTAAGAAAGACACAATGAAACCAGAGTTTGGTCTCCACAAACAGTCTACATTCATTTCAGAGTTTTAAAGATGATGGTATTGCTCTCAAGAAATGGTGCTTAACAGTGTATTGAATATTCTGACTGCCTTGGTATAGGAAATATTTTGTCACCATGTAGGCAGGGCCCCGAGTGGGAAAAGATAACTTTCTATTTTACTTCCACCTTCTAAATTGAAGCAGTTTAGAATGAGGGGGGTTGCTGTAACAAAGGTAGCTGTCAGGACTAAGCTGCGGCCATGACAACCAAAGCTCCAAATTTGGAAAAAATGTGGCCTAACACAGGAAAAGAAATGCAGGTGACTAAAAAAATGTTCCTCACAGTCACTGGCTGAACCGTAGTTCACCATGTGCCTTTTTTAATTTCAGTCAGTCCCACGGTCTAACACAACCATGAGCATGGTTATAGGTTTTATTCTTGGCCTTAATTACAGCAATAAGTGATTCTGTCTAGGAGGTTCAGGAAGCATTCAAGGATATATACTCTTGTTATTTCAAACCAGTCTGTTTTAATGGCTTGCCAAGGCTAAAAAGAAATAGGCTTGTTTTTTGCTACCAATGATTATATGTTGATCTGAGTGCTAGTATCAGAGAAAAAATATCCTACAGTGAAAGATAAATTTAATTGCCCTTCCACTGTGACATTTCCTTTACGCTTTTTCAAGATCTTTGAATGAAACTATAATACTTCTTGTATTCTTTGAAGTAATTTGCTTGTATTCTTTGCAGTAATCTGGTGCTGAACAGGATGTGTTTGCCAGACAATCAGATTTGTAAGCTCCATCCCCGTGTGTGTGGTTCAGAGGACTTTTATATTTAGGTGGATACAGACTGTGAAAGTTTGGGTGGAATCACATCTGTGGTGGAAGGAACAAGAGTATGTCCTCTGTTCTGTTGCATGGAGTTTTCATTTTGTACCTTAATTTTCTTGTTTGAAATTTAGTTGGAACTATATTTAACCAGTATGTTCTAGTTTTGAACTAAATGTTCTTCATTTATCTATAAATGAAGAATATTATATATAATATATATATATGTTTATATATAAAATACATAATGAGCTAAGTTAAAAGCTAGTATCTGGCTCTACTGGACTTGGAATATGTTCATCTTGATTATTGCATCACTATTTTTCAAACATTTGATCTTGATTTTGTGGATAATACTACCATTTTCTCCCATGCTAGAAAGTACTTGGGATACATCATCCTCATGCAAGTATAATCTGAACTGTATTTATTAGTAGGCTTTTGAAGCAAAAGCCCCACTACTTGTAGTTGGATTTGTAGACAGCAACTTCAAATGATAACATCTGAATTATTCTTGTATATGATTCCACATGAGTACAACAATAATTCACCATAGAAAGTCAGTATACATTTTTTTCACACATGAGCCTCCCTGTGAACTTTGATTTCAACTGAGGGGAGAATGAATGCATTTGATGCAATTACTGCTTCACAGAAAGTACTTGGAAAATGACAAGTTTTAAAAATCCACCAGAATCTAAATAATTTAACCATCAGTTTAATCATACAACACACTGAGTATATAAAAAGTGAAGAAATTTTGATGAAATATGGCAAAATTCTGTGCTACAATGAAGCATAGGCAGGAAATATTCAAATATTTGATGACTAGTCACAGAATGAAAATAGAGAACAAATGTAAAGAATATAGGTAAATAGATTTGTAAAATCAAGTTTGTTTCTTTCCAAAGGAAAGAGTGGTTCTCTCTAACAAAGCCATGGATGATGATAGGAGACTTTGTTAACTATTCCAATGTCCATGACTGTGGAGAAAATTTCAGGTTTTTACTGATGGGAATTAATGTATACCCATAGCTTCAAGTGCAAAACAACACAATTGTGGGATGGGATGCTTCTTTTGCTATGTTTGTGTATAAAATTACAGCAGATTATGTCACAGAATAGGTTCAATAGCACATTCAATGTGACCAAATGGATAATATTATTTATTACAGGGATTATTTGTTACAGGGGTTATATAATCCCTGTAACAAAAACATACTTTTATGTGTTAATTGGAAATCTTTGTATGATCTTACCTCTCACAACATAGAGTCATAGAAAGTGCTGTTTTGGAGGACACCCATCAGGATTATAGAGTCAGCTCCTGGCCTGTACCAGACAGCCCCAAAAAACACTCCATGTGCCTGAGAGGGTTGTACAAATGCTTTCTTGAGCTCTGTCAGGATTGGTGTTATGACAAGTTCCCTTGATATCCTGTTCCAGTGCCCAGCCACCCTGTTGATGAAAAACTCTTTCCTAATATCTGACCTAAACCTTCTCTGACTCAGCTTCATGTTGTTTCCTCAAGTGCTATAAATGGTCACAAGACTGAAGAGATTGGTACTTGCTCCTCTGCTTCCCCTGTGAGGATGTTGAAGACTGCAATGTAGTAAATAAAAATTAGTGCGGTCTATTGGCTACTTGTCACCCCATGTGTTTTTTTTCACCCTTACCAATGGGAAGTCCTGGATAATATCTGATTTTCTTATTAACACATGAAATCATAACATCAGTTAGGTTGGAAAGGACCTTTAGAAGCATCATATTCTACTGTTGATCTATCTCTGCCAAATCCTTCACCAAAGCATATCCCTAAGCACTTTATCTACATGTCTGTTAGATACCTCCAGGGATCATGACTTTCCTTGACAGCCCATTCCAGAATTTGACAAACCTTTTTATGAAGAAATTTGTCCTTATATACAATGTAAACCTCCCCTAGATCAACCTGATGCCTTTTCCTCTTGTGCTGTTATGTGTAACCTGGGTGCACCAGGTTAGGAAGGTGTAGCCTCGCCTGAAGGATCAGCCAGTCTCTGCCTGGCTACACCCTCCTTTCATGTAGCTGGAGAGAGTGATAAGGTCAGCCCTGAGCCTCATTTTTTCCAGGCTAAACACCCCAAGCTCCCTCAGCGTCTTCTCACTAGTCTTATGCTCCAGACCCTTTCCCAGTTCGGTTGCCCTTCTCTGGACATGCTCAAAGACCCTCAATGTTGTTCTTGTACTGAGGGCCCCAGAATTAAACAGAGGATTCAAGGTGTGGCCACCATAGTGATGAGTACAGGGGGGCAATCACTCCCCTGGTTCTGCTGGCCACACTATTGCTGATACAGGCCAGGATGCCCTTGGCCTTCTTGGCCACCTGGGCACACTGATGGCTCAGGTTCAGGTGCTGTTACCAGCACCCTGAGGTCCTTTTCTGCTGGGCAGATTTCCAGACACTTTTCCCCAAACCTGTAACACTGCATGGGGTTGTTGTGACCTGAGGACAGGACTTGGCACTTTGCCTTGTTGAACATCATAGAACTGACCTCAGTGGATCAATCTATTTTGTTCAGATCCCTATTCAGAGCCTACAGCATGCCAGTGACTCCTGCACAACTTGGTGTCATCTACAGATCGACTGAGGTTGGACTGGATTCCCTTGTTCAGATCAATAATAGTTATTAAATGGGGCTGAAAACAGACATTATAGAAAAAAAACTTGTGCATGGCCTCACAAACTTGCATGTCATGTTACTTATAATTACGTCCGGCTACTTCTTACATTTGTTATGAGAAATAGTACACTTCAGCCTTCTAGAAGATTTGTACGAAAGGTACGAAAGATGTGTTTTAATGTTGTAGATGATCAGCTGGTGCATTACAGAAATTCACAACTCTTGATGCTCTTCTTGAACACCCTATTAAGGCAGAAGTGAGAGACACATGGTGAAAAATATCCAAGAGAACATATGCTTTGGAGAAAGCTTTCTCATACTGTTCCAATAGTTTCAGAGTTAGAAAAAAAGGGACATAGAGAAGAAAGCTCACTTCAACACTTCTTGAAAAATTCAGTGCAAACTCCTGTTGCTTCTGAGTGCTCCATAGATATCGAACAGCATGCTAAACATAGGAGATCTCTCCTGAATCTTATTCTTGAATTCAACAATGACAACTGAGCCTTCTTTTGTGTGTGTGTGTGTATTAAAGAAATAAAAAGGTTGTGCAAGCGTCCAGTGTGGCTGATGGGTTTTGTCTGAAATTTCACTACAGATTCCTCTTATCTTTTGCTGTATTTCTGCTACTTCTGACCTTTAAAGATCTTCTGAATGCAGTTAAATAATACTTCAGGTAGCTGATATGTAAGTGGTAGAAAGATCAGTCTTACTCTCCAGAGTGCAAATCATCACACCTCATTACCTGGTCTAGTTTGAATATCTGATTTATGTTTGCTTAACATGTGTGAGAGATCTGCTCTTAGAGTCCTACTGAAGCCCAAAACAAATAAAAACAAATAAAAAAATTATTTTTCAATGTCCTCAGCAATTTGAGCCGCTCTTTCCCCTCTGATTTTAGGACCAACCTGCTGGTACAGTAGCTCTAAATCTGTTGAATATATATGTGAATTAGAATTCAGAAGCATGGAATATCCAACCTGGTAAATGACATGTAAGTCACATGTAATGTGGCATTTAATGTATCTCATTAAATAAACATTTACCAGGTGCCAGTGTTAAGGAGACTTCCCCATCTGACCATTCAGGAGCACTGTGGTAGTCGCACTCCACTGCTAGAGACTTCTACTGCTGAGACTGAAGTCCCTTTGAAAAAGGCACCCCAACACACTCCACTCTTACATGGTCAGACAAGGTTTCCTTACCAGCTTGGTACCAGGTTTTCCCTTAGAAGAGCCTCATGTCTTATTCACAAAGCAATGTATTCAGGGTGCAGTAACACAGAAAGAGCTCACGCTGGTGCCTCCAAGGAGAGACCCCCAACATAGGAACCCCTGGGCTTTTATACCTTCGCAGTCCAAGGGTAAAACTATTGCTGTTCCTCCTGAGCCATCAGCTCCTGCTTTGTCTCGTTGTCTGGTCCCCTGGCTGGTGTTACAGACCCCACAGCCCTTTATTGGGCCAAGGCTTGGCACTTCCTGCCTCTTGCCTTGGGCTCCCACCCAGAGCTGAACCTGCAGCTCCCAGCACAGCTGCTGCCCGAGCTGCCTGCTCTGAATGTGTTCCTCAACATTAGCTGGAGATGATAGGGAAATTCAGTGAGTTGTACCCATATTGTTTGAGTACAACCTGAATTGGGATGGTGTTTTGCCTTTACTGTATATCTCCAAACAGATACACTGTTCTTATTTTTTTGTGTTTGTTAATAGATCTCCACATTTCTGTTTTTAAGAATTCATCATGTAGGTCTGTGTTAGGCTAACAGAGGTATGTTTGACTCCTCTTCCAGGTACTCTAGCGAGTGAGTGGATATTTGGAGGTGGGTTGTGATTCCCCAGAATGTGATCTTTTTCCATTAATTTTCAGCATTAGCATATAAAAGTAAGAAACAAATTCCTTAACAACCAGAGCTGTTTTTGTGAAGCTGCTGAATCTGAATAGGGTTGGCAGGAGGTCCCCTCTCTTGTTGCAGAATGAGTGAAAAAAATTTTGTCTTATCCTGTATACGAGAAGGATTGTACCCTGTCATCAACAGATTCTTCATTGTGCCTTTCCCACCTTCCTGTTCTCATCTCAGATGACTGAGCATAGCCTGGATCTGGGGCATTGCTACACTGATGTTCCAAGGTACAGCTGGTGAAGGCAGTTATTTGAAGCATTGTATTCTCGTAGGAAATCTATGCCAGTTTAGAGCAAGATGCAGACAACCCTTAACAGGTGCACATTAGGTTTTGACACGATTCTTCAGCACATGGTAAAATTAGAATTACTAGAGGGAAAACAAATTCACGTTACACCAACTAAACTTCTACCCTTGGTAATTTACAATTTGACTTACATTTATTCCTCCAATTCTCATATACCATGAGACACAGCATCACTTCCTTTCTGTTCAATAGCAGTACTTCTCTGAAATAATGAGTGCCTTAACCACACTTTTCTGTCTCTCCTTTTTCTCATTCTCATCCCTCAGGAGAGATAGAAACCAGTAAGTTTAAGCCAGGTGACAGGCTGAGGTGTTTAACTTATGCATGTGTGTGCATTTCTCTTGAGTTTCTGAAACAGTTTTTAATATTTGAATGGTTTCAATGATAGTACATAAGAGGAAAATGAAGAAGAAAAAGTCTGCGTTTAATTTTTACATATTTGAAATTAACATGTTATTTTTACTTTCATAAAACATTGAGAAAAAATGATCTTGAAATCTACAGATTTTTCTACCTGTACCTAATTTTGGTGAGTATGTGCTTCAAAATAAGATATAGAAAAGGAAGAAGAGGGTTAGGAATAAGAGGGTTTTAGAGTAAATTCAAAATAACTCTGCTTTTAGGAGAAGTTTATGAGGGGATTCAGTAGATTTTAATGTGAGTTACTCTTGCAGCTGGGTCTGCATAAGAAAGAAGGAAACCTTGGGGGTGGTGACTTACTCAAAATCACAGCAGGCTCTTCAGAGGGCTTCTCCTGCTACTTAGATCAGCAAAATCTCAGACAAATTCTGCCATTGCAGAGCCTTTCTTTCTCTTCCTTCTTGCTGCATTGGCTCTGATCTTTTTCTTTTTGTTCATGCTGCAGCTCTATTGTAGAAGCCCAAAGCAGTAACCCTCAGCTGCAGCTCTGAAGTGCTGCAGTGCTGCTGGAGGAGTGCCAGCTGAAGGCCAGGTAAGCAGAAAGGGGCAGCCATCCAAAAATGTTTTGCTAATTTAGAGATGTGTCTGAATTTTCCAAGCTTTATCTCTCAGCCTTTCCTGTCTCCAGAGGTCTGGCAAGCAGCTCTGACTAGGCTCTCCTTCCTCTGTGCTCCACATATTCCCACTTTGAAAATCTTGCTGAAAAGGAAGAACTTGCACGTAATAAAATGCTTGGGAAAATGATTGCTGTTAAACACCTTGGAGGCAGCAATTCATTCTGCCACCATACAGAATAACATCACCTGCTGTACTGCTTCTGAAATCATTGAGCTATTTTTCTGCATAGAGGGACTAATGAGAAGTAATATAAAGCATAACAGACTCTGATTACTAAATTGATGTCTCAGCACCACAGAGCCTAGATCAATACCTAAACCCACAGATAGACTGGTTGCTTTAAAAGCACTTGAAAAATAGAAAATATAGTGCAAAAGGTGGGGTGGGGTGAAAGATAGTCTTTCAGCTACTTCGTGCCAGACCTATCTGAAATTAACTAGGGGAGTGCATAGTTTCCACCAGAGGCACTGAAGAATTACTGCTGATACTGAGTGCTTTTTTTTTTCTTTTTACATTCTTCCATGTTTGGCCATGCAAATAGTTTGAGAGGAGGGATTTCTTTTTATTAATAGACTAAAAGACTTAATGTTCATAACAGCCTTCAACTTGGTAAAAAGCTGCTCTCAATTTAACAGGTTATCATTTTCTTCCCTTATTTTAGCATGTTTAGCTGTGTTTGGTATAATTGTCTTCCCTTATTTCAGCATTTTTATCTGTGTTTGGGTTTTGTTTGCATAACAGCTTTTAAGAGATGGAGCTCAGGTTCAGCAAGATACGAGGCTGCACAATAGGATAGCTTGATGTAGGTTGCATAAATGTCTGTTTATCTTTCTTCTAGTGACCTTCTTGCCTAAAATGTAACAGAATGGAGCACTTGAGTTGTACCGTTGCTCCTTGATGGATGAAATTTAAAAGTGGGACTGCTGGCAGAAGGTTGATTGATGTAGTCTTACCCCTTTCTCTCACAACAACCGTTTTCCCCCTCCTACTAGAAAGGCCTGAATGTGCCAGCATTCTTGTTGCAAAATAAACAGCTAATTCTGATGACTGCAAACTTGAAGTTTTGAGTAATGCTGTGACTTGTCAACTGAAGACTGAAGTCTTGCGAAGAACAGGAAGTTCTGACTGTTGTAGTTGGTTGCCATGCCTGGGAAACTCTTTGCCAGGCTAAAATTGTGCTGTGTTGGGCTCTGGAAAATGAGGGCAAGCAGACAACTGCTATCCTTTTATCCTTTTTGATGGCACAACATTTTCATGACAAGCCTCCTCAATACAACTGTGCTGCAACAGGTAAAACATATTGCGCAACAGCGTGCTGATTATGACTGTCAGCTGCAGTAAGTGCAATGTGAGAGAAATCTTCAACCAACTAAAGAGACTGAATATTACCAACAATAAGCAGAAAACTCTGCAGGACTCAAATCAAGCTTGATAGCACAGCTTTCATGTGGAAATAACGTCAGAGAGATTCTTTATTGGATATTACCTCATGTGTTTGGCTTACAAGGGCTTAAAACATTTTGTTGTAGATCTTATCCCTAGCAGAATTACCAAATTCAAACCAATGGCTACAGTTGCGTCTCTTCCCAGACTACTACATTTTCTTGGATACAGATGTTAGAAAGGCAGTACCTTGTGCAAGGTGAAGTTGCATGAATTTATTTAGCTCATCAGTTTGAAGTTCATAAGTAAAGAAGCAATTCTCAGTATGAATAAATTATGGAATGCGGTTCAAAGGACTTATAAGAATTACAATTGACCTTTTGAAGAATTATCGTGCTATAAAAGATGTGATGCCTAACAATATGAGTAGGAAAGTGAAAATACTCAGTCTGCTAGAATTAGGACAGTAGGTTTTCCCTTCAAAGGCTTTTTGTTTCTAGTATGAAAGTGTTATACTGGAAGAAACAGCTGTCTATTTAAAATAATGATAACAGCTTGCCAATGATGTTGGCTAAAGCTCTTGTTGAGAATGGGAAGGTCTGACTCCTGTAAATCAGTCCAAATAAATCAGCAGATTTCACTTGTATGAAGGAAACCCTGCAGAAGAGAAGATATGGTTTAATTACCTACAGGTAGAGCTGCACATTTTAAATCAGTGTCTATTTATAACAGTACTATGGTGAGTGAAGATTAAAGTCCTTAGGCTTGAATTTCTAGTTCTGCAGATTAGGAATTAGATCAGTCTGCTGTAATTAAAACAATCCACCAAAGAATTCAAATTTTACAAAAAGGGCTAAGCATTTTTTTCGTGCATAATATCTCCCTCAGAAGGAAAGTATTGTTATTCTTGCCCCAGAGGACTGAACCTTGCCAAATGTGTGATAGCTGCCCATAGTCCTTCACAGCAGTGGTGCTTGCTGTACTACATGTCTTCCTGATGGGGAATGACATATACAGTGATAATTCATCACATGCTAAAAAATACCTGAAATAGGCAAGATGCATCGCACCATGGAACTACACAATTCTTTTTGCTACATGTAAAGCAAGATGAATTGGACAGTATTTTAAATTCCTGAAGTAAGGAGAGATATATCACACTTGAACTGTTTGTCACAGACTCACATCGACTATGCGATTCCTTCCAGTATTTTATTCAATCACTCAGCTGAAATAGTCTCATTTTTACTTCCCATTTTTACTTTTCCTAGTTCATTGGTTGTTCTCCCACAAACCTTCCACTCTGCAGCAGCCTTGGAAGTCTTTTTTTTTGTCTTGTCCATTCCTGCACTGATAGAGAAAACATTTGCTTTGTTCCTTGTTATTCAACTCTTTCTTTGCATCATATTGTTTATCATAATATCCTCATGTAGTTTCTTGGTGTTGGCTTTCCTTGAAATCAGATTCTGAGGATGGTGAGCAGAAAAGAGGAGAAATTTATACTATAGGCAGGTGGCTATCAGAGTGAGGGAAAGCAGGCAGATGATGTCTCATTTTACACTCACATAACTACCATTGTTCCAATTGCAATACTGGTTTTAAGAATTCTGTCAATTGTTGATATTTCTTTAAGATGAAAATAGAACATATTTGCTAATCAGTAGTGAGTGTTGATGTAAGGGGCATAAAACCTCTTTTGGAATAAATCACAAGAATTTTGGCAAGTGGGGTGCTCTCTGTACTATTGAAGCTACAACTGTGACCTAAGACTGAAATTCAAGCTTTATTGACAGTTAAAGCCGTGGTGTATCTGTGCACCGGGACTCTGCCTGTGTCCCTGCCCCATGCAGTCAGTCCTCACTTCCTTCTCTGTGTAGTTTGCACACCAGGCTGGTTCAAGATAGATACACCAACAAGAGGCAAAGGGGTTTTTCATAGACACCTTCACAGCAGAGGAACAGAGAGGAACATGGTAAAGGAATCGCTCTCTGCCCTGGGTAAACCCAATGGTGCTCCGTTAGACACTTTTCCTATGCCTTGAATAGTCATCTAAGTGGGAATATTTGGGGCAGTCTACAGCAGGTATATCCCCAGGCTGTTCCTGTTGTCGAAGGGGGTTGTGAACAAGCTGTATGCAGATTTTAAATACTCAGTAAAAACTGTCTCTGCTTATGCAGACAGGGTTCTAAGACAGTTTTCTACATGCAACTGGAGATGATCCATAATGAATGGTCATGTGTATGCTGGAGGAATTGCATAGAGCCATAGGTGAGCAAGTCATAAAAATGATCCAGAATCACAATCTGGCACATCCTGTTTAATTCTGCTGAAGATTCCATACAGATGCTTGCAATGGAACCTCCTGTCAACAGCTGACCAGCAAATGACCCACATATTTCAGGGCTTCAGTTTACCATGTAAATACTACTCTATTCAAAAGACCTTAAGAAATTAATCTTTTCTATAAAGGTTCTGTCTGTGTTTGTTCAGAACAGGAGAGACACAATAAGGCCCAGCCTAACTCTGTACTTTTGGGAAAACCAGCATAAAACATGATCCCAGAAAAATCTCATGATTTTTTAAAAAATTTTTATCTCTTGAGACAGTTTTATTTGGTTACAAAATGGTGATCTCCACAGATGAAGAGTGGTCCAGATGTAAAAGTTTTACATAGAAGCAATTGGTAGTTGCCTTCTTTATCCAAGTTATCTTTGTGATCTTGAGCACATTCTTCTCTTTCTTAGATAGTGGGGGCTGGATAAGTGTCATCAATGGAGAAGTATCTCTGCAGGGAGAAGATTAATAGTACTTGAGGAATCTAATCTCTCAGACAAAAGCAAAATGAAATCTGGTGACTAGAAGTTCAAATTAGAAATAAATGATGGAATTATTTAAAAGTTTTTGGCCTGTCTCAAATGATATATGTGATTAACCAACAAAAAAGTGTATTTTTTTTCCACAGAAGGGAAGGAATATATTCTACTTTTATAACAACTCAAACTGCCACTTATTTAAGTATTTTAGTGAAAGACTTCTTTAATACTGGATTTTTCTAAAGCCTGTATTGTAGCCAGCAGAAACTATCCACCACTTTAAGCACAGTGTTGTTAAAAATCTGCCTAAAATGGCGCAATGAAGTTAATTTTGCTGAAAGCTGCAAAAGGCAATTTAAATCCTTTTTTCCACATATACACTCCTGCTCAACAGTTCTGGTTAGGCTTAGGTGTTACCTAAACAAAACTGCCTGTCCACTGGAACTCTTTGGAGCATTATTCCGACTTACTTTTATGCAAATTCTACATTTTATAAGTTAGGAAGAAGAATATTTGAGAATGGATTTCATAACACAGAGTGTGTATCTGTTTTTTAAAAGAGATAGCATAAACTGTTAATCTTATTCAATTTAAATAAAAGACCTTGTTTATTCCAGTGTAATTACACAGTAATTCAAAACAGGTGGCTTAGAATGTGAGGTATATGGACAGAAACTGGATCATTGCTATACAGATGTAGATTTGGGCCATTTCACAAACTAAACATCCTGGCTTATGTAATCGTAGACAAAATAACTACACGTTTAAGTGTTTGACATTATTAATAAATGCTTCACTTCCTGTTAACTCTAATTTTCATGCAGCAAAATGTAGGAAGAATATAAATGAACAATAATGACAATGCATACTGTGTTGAGGCTCAGCAATTAATTTGACACATAAAATAAAAGAGGAGAAAAGAATGAGTCTTGCACGTTAAATATTTTCAGTTTAAATCATAGAATTTTGCAGCAAGTTCATGCAGACATTGGTTAGTGGGTCACATGTATTAAATTCTTCTGGCATCCAGAAGATGTTAGCTTGAGGTTTCTAATTCAAACAGAAAAAAAACCTGTAAGTAATCACATTCTGGATATATGCACCCAAATCAGTGAAANATCTATATCTATATCTATGTCTGTCTATGTATATGAATATGGGAAGAGAAGGCTATCTAAGGCCAGTGTAGTGTCAGGTGCATGGGAGCAAGACAACAGAATAGTTGAAAAAATGAGCCACACAAATAGCCGATGTAAATATGCAGCTTATTAACTTATTTCAAATTTCTAGTAATGAATATTTAAGAACACTTAATATCAGGCTACCTTTCCTTAGCTTGAAATTTTCTCAGGGGGAAGGAACTCTTTTAAAAGAAATATTTTTCTGCATTATCCGTCTTATGTTTTGATGTTCTGCAGCTTCCTCTTCCATGGCTCCATTTGCTGTGGTACAGTGCTGGTGTGTGGACAGTCAAGTTGTCAGAGCCTGGGCTGAAATTTTGTGGAAACAGAGGAAAGGATTTGCTATAGAATGTACCAGTTCACAGTCGGTTACAGGAGTAACAGAGTGTGAACTGGTATACTCTATAGCAAACTGGCAAACTGCTGAGGAGGCTTCATTCCAAGTACAATAATGAGTTTGGCGGTTGGGTTTTCATGTAAATCGACTGTTATTGTTCCAGAAGACTAAAGGTGCCCTGAAGGGGCTACAAAGGTAATTTATGCCCAAAAACCTTAAAGCATGCAGGATATTTTAAAAATGATATCTGTATAACTGGAAAATCTAGCCCTTAGTATATAACTGCTAATTTAACCCACAGCTTCTCTGGACAATGTGTTCCTGTGCCTCACCACCCTCACAGAAAATAGCTGTTTCCTAATACCTAATCTAAACCTACTCCCTTTGTGCGAAGCCATTCCTTCTTGTCTTCACACTGTATGCCCCTGTTGATGTCTCCCTTTAAGTGCTGGAAGGCCACAGCTGGGTCACTCTGAAGCCTTCCCTTCTCCAAACTTAACAATCCCAATTCTCTGAGTTGTTCTTCGTAGGAGGGGTGCTTCATCCCTCTGATTGACTTGGTGGCTTCCCTAGTGGATTCACTCCAACAGGTCCATGCCCTTCCTGTGCTGGGACCCCAGAGCAGGATGCAGAGTTCCAGGTGGGGCCTCACCAGGGCAGAGCAGAGGGGCAGAATCCCCTCCCTCCCCTGCTGCCCACACTGCTTTGGATGCAGGTGAGGACACAACTGGGAGTCTGTTGGCCACTACCTTCTGGATGTGACAGTGGAGGCAATTCCTTAGCCACCTGACAGTCTTCTTAACAAATCCATCCCTATTCAATTGTCATAAGTGAACAAGGTGACCCAAAAAAAGGAAAAGATTGTGTATTCCATATTTCCTTCTACATCAATCCCCAAACTCTGACCTTCTCTCCACAAGTTTTCCAGCACACTGTCACCAGCAGGGCAAGAAAGGAGATTCTGCCCCTCTGCTCTACTTTGGTGAAACCCCACCTGGAACCCTGCATCCAGCCCTGAGGTCCCGACACAGGAAGGATATGGATCTGCTGGAGTGAGTCCAGAGGAAGCCACAAAGTCAATCAGACAGCTGAAGCACCTCTCCTATGAGGAACAACTCATCTCTCCTTATTGGTGAAATGGCAGTGGTTAAAACTAAGGGGGAGTAACTAATTTTGAAGTTTCTAACCTGTTTTTTGCTGTAAACCAACACGTAAATTTAGAGAGAAGGATGTTGTGAAGGACCATGTCTAAGTCCTGATAAATAGCATCTGCTCTCTTTCCCTTGTCCACTAGTGGAGTCACTCCATCATAGAGACCCTGCAGGTTGGTCAGGCAGGACTTGTCCTTGGTAAAGCCATGCTGGCTGTCCCTAATCACATCCCTGTCCTCCATGTGCCTTAGCACAGCTTCCAGCAGGATCTGTTCCATGATCTTCTGAGGCACAGAGGTAATGCTCACAGGTCAGTTGCTCCAGGGGTCCTCCTTCCCACACTTTTTGAAGATGGGTACAGTGTTTTTCCTTTTCCAGTCACCTGGGACTTCATCTGAAAGCCACAATGTTTCAAATGTCGTGTATTTGCACAATTGCTACCATAATCAAAGTTTAAATTGCTTCAAATTATAACAAAATTCAGTATAAATTAGAATATATTTAGCATGTATATTGGAAAGTGCATTGTTAAGCCTTTACTATCAAAGCAGTATATTTTTCTCTTAGGATTTAGAAATGTGCACGTATTTCTATATTCCATTCTTAATAAAAATGTGTTTTTTAAAAATAATTCTCAATAAATAATTTTTCATTAACATTTAGGCAACTTGAAACAATATATTTTATTATATATTTTTTAAATTCCACTACAAATAATACATAATTTCACTGTAAAAAACAAAGCTCTCACCTCAAAGAAGCCCAAGAATAGCATAAAAAACTAATATCAATGGAAATACTCCAAAGCAATCTTATAAATTGTAAAGGAGTTTGTCAAATATTTCAGCTTGTTTTCACAGAGTTTCATGCAGAGTTTAGCAGCATCATCATGGCTCCTTGGGCAGGTGGAAATTCTGACTGTAGTCTCACCAGGGTCAGAGGTGTTTGTTTTTCGGATTACAAGTTTTTACCACAAATGACTTTCTATTAGGATGCCAGGCAAGCAGTTTCCTTGTCTTCTCTGAGCACATGCATGTTGTAAACACTTCCATTCATCATCTTTTCTGTATGTGAGATTAATAAAAGTTTAGGGTAAAATTTAAAAAGTTTAGTTTTCAGTAAAGTTTTACAAAATTAGTTTTGCTTTATGGTAGTGCCACATGAAGTATTACTTACAAGTAGAGTCTGTCCCAAAGAACAAAGAAAGTCTGTATTTGGGACTTCTAATTCTAACATAAAAGATGAGTCCATTCTAGTTTCCTTAAGAATAGCCAACCTTTCTGTTTCAAACTGGAATTAAATGAAACATGAATTGGTCTCTCCCTCTCTTCCTAAGATCCCAGACCTAAGGTTCAGTAGATACAAGAAACAGGGAGAAAAATAATTTGGAATGAATAAAAAAATGAGTTATTTTCCCAAGCATTTCAACAATCGCACAGAGATTGACTTCAGCTTATTAAAATGCATTGCCACAGACTCAGCAGGGCGCATCTTATTTTTGTGTCTCACTCACTCTTCAAAGCATGCTTTGTGGTGTTTGCTATTTTGTGATGAGCTGTTATATGCAGGTCTGTGCTGCTAAACCCTATAAGCACTGTCTGATGGATTACAGTTTGCAAACAATTTCCCCCACCAAAAGTCCATTTGGCCTGACTGAAGATAAGACGTCAGTATCTCAGGGTGTATTTACTCCCAAGATATGTTGCTTTTTAATTAAATCTTTTTCATTTCTTTCACATGTGAAATATGAGCTTCCTGGTATTAAAAAGGGGAGATAGCAGAGAGAGAGAAAGCATTTTTCTGTAATTACAGGGCATAAACCCTGTCAGAGAAAAGACACAGACCCCTCATGATATCAATTTTTCTTTCTTTTTTGCAGTCTTTTTTCTGTCTTGCTGATCGCTATCAAATATCATGGACATATTTTTTATACCTGCATAGTAGATCTATCTGTGTCTCAGAAGATGGGTTTGAGTAATTCAGGAGGCATGCCGTGTTGAACCAGGGATCACAAGTGGGATAGGTTTGTCAACGTATGTAAAATAAAGCCAAAGTATTGGTCTTGCTGGATAGTAAAGGTTGGCTACACAACATCTGATGCCAAACCTACTGTGTGCTGGCAGTTGGGAACAGGGTGTGTGTTTTCGTGATTTTGAGACAGGATGTGGGATGTACATATCCTTATCTGCTAGTTTGAACACCGCTTTATTTGCACTTCATCCTGCTCAGCCTCCAAGACTTTTCTTTCAATAGGAATGTGACAGATTTTTAAAACTCAGTGGCCTTTATTTCAGGCTAATTTGGGTGGGAATGTGCATGTTCAATACTCTTGAAGTAGTTGCTGACAAAACATATGCGTGAGGGTAGAAAGATATGGGAGAAGAGATATTCCACTTGAATAAGAAACTGGATATGCCATCCTTTGCATTACACTGTTTAATAACTTTTTTTGATGAATAGAAGAGTGAACATATGAAATGGACTTTTCAATGAGAATAAAACCTGCAGACAATTTTTTCCAGCTTTCTAAAATCAGTTTTTAATGGGAAATATAAATTCTGGAAACAAAAATTTAAATTGTAAAGAAAAAATCATGATTTTGCAGACTTTTTGTCCCTTCCATCTTCTGTACTTCACATAAACTTACAGTGATCTGCAGCAGGAGTCCGTAGGAATATTTTCTGAAATATTACATAGGCTTAAATGACTATTTACTTGTTGCTTAAATAAAGGTATATCTGTCCAGGTAAATCCATTTAAATACTTTCATCATGGTTACTTTTATTAGTACTGTTCTTCAGCTCCTTATCAGTTGTGTTTTCTTCCCTGAAGACGACTGGAAAATAGATTTACTAGAGATCCAGGCCCTGAGATTTATGAACCTCAGTGTTGTAAAACAGGTTCCCAGGGTCCCATTGGATGTGATAATTACTGGGGGTCTGACCTACAAAGGCACTGAATGAGGTACCTGCTTCACTACCAGAAGGCTGTGCTGTGTAGTGATCTGTACCAGCCACTCTCACAGGACGGGCAGTTCCCAGCCCATCTTACAACTCTGTGGGTGCCTTTTCCTGGCATGCATGTTGCTTCTTGGTGCATGCTGACAGCAAGAAGTATGCCAGGCTGCGACACACACACTACACATCCTTTGCAAGCTGGAAACTTCTGTGAAACATACTTAACCTGTTTTTTAATTTTCCTTGATTTGTGTTCTTTCAGTGCTTCATGAGCTCCTTAAAGTAAGGATTCCCACTGTGCTTAATGCAGGTTGTTCTCATATTGTAAATAGGACAGACAAGTGAAAGGGGAGAAAATACCTGTACACATGAAAAGTTTTGTTTTAGAGAGATTCAGCCACCTGTTCAAAGCACAGACCTGTGCCTGATATTGCTTTCAGCCTGATGGCTTTTATTGTGGTGGACATGTCCTGAATCCTACAGAAGCAGGTCACCTCAGTGCCCAAGCAGCTAAATCTGGATTTCTTTCCTACCAATATATAATCAGCTTCACAGTGCTACACATATATTGTATGAAATTTCCTTTGACATCTATGTATACAGTGTTAGGTACAGACACATATAGTGATTACAGCAAATATTTAGAAACCTGAACTGTCCTGGTCACAGAATGGAAAATCTATCATAAGTCTTGGATCATGCCAACTTGACATTTTCAGAAGGACTTCCAAGTGCTGAGAAACTTTCTAAATTCAGAGGATTTTTTTCCCAGCCACTCAGCTGCTTAGACCCTGAATTGCTGGCTCTTTCTGACCTGTTCTTTTAGATCTTTTCCTCTTGTCCTGTCATTCTTTGACATTCACATAAAGGGAACTCTATGCCTAAACCAGGGATTATACATTAAAAAGGACTCATGGCCTGTCAAGAAAATGACATTCTCTTTTCCTTATCCTGTTTTATATTATGAAAGGGTTTTTTTCAGCCCTGTTTCACGTATTAGTTTCTTTACTATATTGAATGATATTTTGTATTTAGTGGTTTTCAGCTGAAGATCATATAGCACTTTGGAAGCATATAGAAATTCATAATACCTGTTATGTAACCTCTGAGACAAATGGGCTGGAAATAATTTAAACCAAGAGCAGGGGCAAATTGCCAAGGATTTTGTACAGCAGCAGAAGGGACTTGATCGAAGGGTATTTAGAAATTCATGAGCTATTTTTGATGAAAGAATTGAGGCAGCTGGTTTGAAGCATTCAGGTTTGAGTAATGAAGGTGTAATCCTGGCACCATTTTTTCTGTCACCTCCCTTGAGTTCCTCATGTGCACCTTCACCTCTCAAAACAAGAAACTGATGATTCTTGCCCTTTCCAAGCTCCCCTCTAACTCCTGGGCTGTTGATATGAGGCAAGAAGGTCAAGCACCCATTCTGCAGTCTGAACAATGGTGTCAGTCAATGTGAAATGGTTCTATTAGAGGCAGGTATTTCATTGTGCTTTATGAATTAAAAAAAGAAGAAGAAAAAAGAAAAAAGAAAAAAGAAAAAAGAAAAAAGAAAAAAGAAAAAGGAAAAGGAAAAGGAAAAGGAAAAGGAAAAGGAAAAGGAAAAGGAAAAGGAAAAGGAAAAGGANAAGGAAAAGGAAAAGAAAAAGAAAAAGAATGTGCTTTTTTCCTTCCTTTCTCTCCATTTGACAGCTAAGCTTCTGACTGTACATCAACAATAGCATTGTGAGCTTTGTTAGCACTATTTGAAGTGATTAGTTACCAATTAAATACAGGAGCCATTCTGGTACTGAGCTGCATCATATGGGTAAAAGATGGCTCAATGCCACACACAGATGCTTTTCCTATAGAAAAGTGAAGCCTGCAAGAAAAAATGGGTATACATCACAGGTGTTGGCTGGTTGATGAATATTCAGGTGTATTCATGGATCTTAAGAGTCTGAAGAAGAGGCCAGGACAGTCTCCTAATTGCACAGTTGAAAGTAATGGTAAATCAACTTTGTTACAGTCACTTGCTTGTGACTGTAAATGCAGCTAGGGCCCTTGAGATCTCATCCAGGGTTTTGTCTCATTTTTAAGATCCAGCTGTTAAAATTTTTAGAGAAATATCTCTGCCTGAATTAAGGTGCTAATGAGACCATGTGACAAAGCCAATAGTATGCATTTTATTAAACAGTAAATGTGAGAAAGAGAGAAGGAGAGAGAAAGAGAAAGAAATAGAAAAAGAGGTGAGAGAGGGAGAGAAAGAGTGACAGAGACAGACTATGTAGAAAAATATCACCACTCCATGGATCCTGATGGCATCCTGTTGATCCTCTCCGTGTGGTCTTCTTGGTGGTAAGAGTTCCGCAAAACAGAGTGTTCAATGGATTAATATACATTTGGGCCAGGTGGAATGCCCAGGTACCTTCCATGGGTAGGGCAAGTTTGACACAGTTGCTTGCAAAAACTCTGTGTCTGTTGCATCACTTAATACCACATTGCAGTTGCCTGGTGCAAAGCCTCAGGAATGAGTCTTGGCAGTCTTTTGGGTTATGACACCTCCTCAGGTGCCCCTCATGTGAATGTCCCATGGCTATGGCTGTCCTGAGGTGTAGGGGCATTTACAACTGAGCCAGTCTGGGTAAGGAAGGATGGGTGTCCACTGCCTCTGACCAGGTGTTATGCCACACCCCCCAAACATCCTTCTTCCACCATCTTGGGGGGGGAGTGTGTGCAAACCTGGCCTCAGCAGATGGGCCTATGGGCTCTGGGTTCCGTACCCTGAACCCAGCCAGAGCCCATCTGCAGGAAAACTTCTGGGTTTGACTTTCTTGTGGATATATTCTTCTCCCTCAGTCTTGTTCACTTCTTTCTAGACCTGAGATAAGTGGACAATATTGTCGCCTTTGTCTTACGTCAAGTTCCCTTAGATGGCTTAACTCACGAAATTCCCCTCAGGAGGGGAAATTCAGGGTATGTTCAGGGATGGGTGGACTTTGGTGGTTGTAGCTTCTTCATAGAGTTTTGCCATAATGACAAAAAGTCCTTCATAACACTGTTTAAGCCATTAATCATAATAATTTGGTCTCTGACACCATGGCTTTTAATGTTGTTGATGACTTCTTAAAGAAGGACAAAATGCAGAGACACAAATATATATAAAAAATATTCCTCTAAACACCTATGTGAACATAGAAATTATTTTCTTGATATCAGAGTGTCATTTGTGTCTTTGTTCTGCTCACCCAAGACAGGGTTAATAACACCCTATAAATGCAAGTGTGGTTCTTTTACTGGTATAGAAAGGATATTATGTCTTTCTTTCACGGATTTTTTTTTAGTATCTTAATTATAGTAAATTAAAATAATTAGAGGGAAATTGTATGAACCCTACAACTCTCTATGGCCTTTATGCTGGTCTTTAGAATGATAATGAATATTAATGTAAAACATCAATATTCTTACTACATCAATTCTTGCTACCTTTTAGTTCTTGTAGACAACTTCTATGTCACAGTTATGCTATAGATAGAATTCTGTGCATTCAGCATAAAGAACAATATAATGTAATATTCCAGCCAAGTGAAGAATATTAATTTAGCTTTTGGTGAACCATATTGCAGATAAAACTTAGCAATGAGCAATATCCTAATAACAGGCATACATGTTAACATAAAATGAAATAGGGTTCTCTAAAACTTCTCACCTATAAATGTATAGCTTGTTACTCACAGATTAGTAAAGCAAAATAAACTAAAGCAAAATGGAGCGCCTTCAAAGTATAATGATCATACGGAGGAACTGCACATTGCAAGAGTTGTAATAGCAGTTATCGTGACATTTTCTGTTTAGGATTTGATTTTTTTAACTAAGAACATATATAGAACACCACATTCTCTGCAATAGTTCTTTTCCAGCTTCATCACTGGATCACTATTCCTGCTGAATGCCCTCTAGCATTATGTAATGTGACTAACAACCCAAGAACAATTTTCTATCTCATCCTTTCCTGAAGGAAAGTAATTGTTTATACTATTGTTATATTTGTAAGATTTCCTCTCTCACAGTCTCTATTAGCATACACATTTTTCTATTTATTCATGACTTGTGCCATTTTGCTGCTGGAGCAGAATGTGGAAGGTTGTGTGGTTACTCTGCTGGTGTTTGTAGAAGATGTTGACATGTCTTTTATCCCTGATTTAAAGAGAGTTGTTTCCTTTTGAAATGTCCATCCTTATGCCCAAGAGGGAAATGACTAAAATAAAATTATGAAAGGGGAACTATAATAACCCCTTACAAAGGATTAAGGGAAAAGCGAGAAATCCAGGAAACTGAGTTTTTTTTCCCCAGGACATTTCAGTAATAGTCTCTCAAGAACACAGAGATGTGTCTGTGCCACGGAAACCTTAATGGAGTCTCTCAGATGTCATTAAAAATTGGAGGAACGCTGCCTAAATTCATGCATGCTGGCATGTATTTTTAAGTCCAGTTATGTGAAATGTCTTAACCTCATTCCATAGGTTTGCTGGCAACTACATCATAGGCGGGTTCCAAAACTAGGCAATCACATCATGATGAAAATATCTCTGATAAAAAGACAAGAGGAAGGGGAATATAAGCAAAACTCCTTTGTAGAATAAGCCTGTTGCTAACTGACTGGGCTTAGAATCAAAATGCCATTTGAACTACTGCTGTTTTATATGGGGTATGGCATCATTTTTTCAGACATCTGTTATTTGGACTGCTGTGGGAAAAACCTGTGAATGAATGGATGATTACTATATCTCCATAGCTGATACGTTTTGTTATTTTCTGTGTAAGTGAAAAAAATCCTAAATTTAAGCTGGAGTCTGAGTTGACAGTATTTTAGTATCCTATTATAGATAAATTTGGACTTCTTTCTTGGATCTGTGATAACATTTGTTAACTCAGTTGACATAAAATTTTGCTGGAAAGCTCATGTGCAATCTAGTTGCAAAGTATGGCGAGGTCAATGGATTTGCAAGGTTAAAAATATTTTTTCCTCTACATGTTGGATAAATGTGAGAGGTCTTTCTTTTAACTACATGAAATATCGCTGGAAATGCACTCGGCTTACAGAACACATATTTCAGTTGGAAGCTGTGGGACAGAGGGTCAACTACAGAGCTGATTTCTCAGCCAATGTCCAGAAGAGTGTGGGCTCTAACATGACATTTTGAGAACAATGAGAAACATTGCAAGCCCGGCAGAGTATAGCAGTGAGGATTTGTAGATTTGGTCTGTGTTTTTGAGCAGCTGCCTAGCATGCCTAGGCTTCAGATGGTAAATGTTATCATGGCAGAAGATCCAAGAAAGAATGGCAAAGGTTGGTCTGCTCTAAATTTAATCTGTGACTACTTGAGCTGGGATTTTGAGACATTTTTGTTAACTGCCCTGAAGACTCTTGTCGGTCAGGAGCTAATAAGGGTATATAGAACTATCGTGTCCTCAAATGAGAAATCTCAGTATGGCAGTTCAAATCAATTTTGGGGCCATCTAAAGAGCATATGGATACTTTATGTACTATAGCAGATGGTAATTATGATTGGCATCATTCTTGCCCTTTAAACAACATCAAAAAAAATGACTGCTCTCCTTATTCCCTGCTCATTTGCAGAACATCTGCTCCAATAAAATATGCTGTTGCTTCAGTTACAATAGCTACTTTTAACATTATAGACTATCTTCTATTAGTCAATCAGCGTTACAACCCTTAAAGAAAGAGACATAAAGCTATTAAACGACAATCCATTCAGTGATTACTGGCATTTAAAATAAGTCTAGTCTCACTATGTACTTTCAGTGTCAGTTTTCAGATCTCACTACCTGAAGACACCACCAAGCATGGGAAGACTGAAAATGTGTGACCTGCAGGTCCAAAGAAGGCACCGCATTGTAGAAGTCATTGAATAAAGTAGCTGTGGGCTTTATGCTGCTATTCCAGGATAAAATGAGGTCTAAAATCTCAAAAAGAATAGGTGAAACAGGAAAGACAGGAGTACAGGCAGCATAGTGTTCCACCAGTGCATATATCTCTGGTTAACCACAAGCCTTGAGGAGGTGAGCTGTACACACTTTTTCTCACTCATGTGGGTTTGGTAATATCCTCTTGTGGTATCAGACTGCATATTTATTGTCATTAACTATTGTATAAACAGAACTACAAAGGGAGAATTTCTCAGAGCAGTAGGTCTGTAGCATGAATGCTGATGTTACACAATCTTGTCTGTACTCTTCATCCTGCCTGTGTGTTTAGGCTGGGCAACAGTGTCTGGGCTGGCTTTTACAAAGACTGCTGGGGTTTTACCAGGATGAGTGTGAGCTGATGCAGGAAGGTGTGCAAAGCCAATGCAACAAAATGCCATGGGCATGGACATGCACTTGTAGCCAAAATTACTTGCCCAGCAAGTGCAGGTGATGGATGTGGTAAGAGGATGCTCTTTATACATGCTGTTTCCTGAGACTTCATAGAGACAGGTTTTTGTCTCTATTTCCAAAGCTGACATATGTACCCCTCAGTGTTCAAAATGTTCAATGTTATGAGTAATTCCATATTGCCAGACACATTGGTTTTCCTGGCTAATTATGTCTTATAACCTGCTTTGATTCTTAGCCAATCCTGTTTGAGATGCCCTACTGTGCAGTGTTTGTAAACCATGAGTAGGTCTATAAGTATCGATGTCTGCTCAGCTGTGAAAATTGCTTGGGCTATGCTCCTACCTGAGCTTCCGTTTTTGTCTTTTGATGGATCAAAAGAAGAGGAGAATTTAAAGCTGAGTTCTATTTTGCTGCAGAGAACAATATGCCGTGAAGGGTTATTATCAGTTCTGATTTGTGCGCTGGCTGCCTGGAGTGCAATTGATCACTGGGAAATGAAGGTATCATCCCTATACGTGCTAACATGCTGTTTCTGAGAAATGCCCAGATTAAAGCACCAGCCCCCACCCCAACTCAGCTTCTTCTCCATACTCCTACAGCCTTTTCCATAAGGCTTTATGATTAAATAATATAAGTTTAAGCAGATTCAGTGACCTGACTGTGCAATAGGAAAAGCAAGATAATCTATGCAAAAACCAACCAAACAAAAACCCCCATATCCCCGAAAAACAGATCATCAGTGTTTGTAAATATTTCCCAAACTTTTTTCCACTATGAGAGTGCTTTGTTTCCTTTCTGTTTCACCAAGTTGGGCCAAAAGGATGCCTATAGAGAACAGTCAATCATGGGGGTGAAGAATAATCACTTTATTTTTAATCAAATAATGGAATCTGCCTGCAGCAACAAATTGAGCAGATATTTCCCACATCAGCACCTTGCAGCTGCTTCTCCAAATATGCTGATTGCTACTCCTCTGTCAAGAACATAAGAGAAACAGAACTAAAATAAAGAATGGAATCTATCTAACTTCTCACTTAAGAGTGAACTGCAGGCTAAAGGTGGGGAGGGATGCAACTGCTAGATGATAACTGGCTTTTTGTCCCCTTTTAAATAAACACTTCACAAACATTTAATATTCACTGAAATTTAAAATTAATTAAAATTTGTGATTAAATATGATGTGGAAAAACATCATAGTGCACAGCCAACTGCCTGCTTCTGAAGTCTTCAGTTTATTAAAAGAAGTTTAGACTTATTTCCTAAATTAAGTAAGCTCATGTGATCACTTAACATACATGTTCACAAAAGCATGCATACGCATATGCACCTATGGCTGAAAGTGTCTTAAAATTTTTTAAAAAAATTTAAAATTACCAAGGAAGCGGGATTATTAATTCCCAAAACACATTCTGAGAATAAACGGTTGGAATAGAAAAGTGGATCAGTTAGCATGAAGAGGAGGTAACTGGTTTCTAGATTTTTTTCAAGGATCAAAAAGTGTACAAGAAAAGAACTTTGACCATGAGTTGGTTTTTTGGTGTTTGAGCATTTTTGGATAGCAAAGGGCTATTTTCAAAATTAAATTAGAATATAATTGTCAAATGTTTTTAAGTATTTAAATGAATTTTATAGTCTAGACTCTTGCCACTGAGGAGACTAACCAAATATGCTTTTTATGCAGTGGAGCAGATATATTTTATGATATGTCATTAATTCTTGTTTCCAGCTACCCAGACCTGGAACCTGATGAAGGATATTATGTCTTTTGTCTTCCCTGTGCATTGTAGTTTGCTTTTTCACAAAAGGGTGGTGGGTAGCAGATGATGGTGCTTGGCTAGGTCACATTCTGGTTTGGATCAGGGTCAGGAGCAGCACTGCTTCAAGTAGTACATACCTAACCATTTGTGTAAGTGTGGGCAGGGACATACAAACTCCCAAAAGCTGAGCTGGTTTTTCAAAAAATGGAGCATAAATTCCTGAAGCCTCTAAATAAAATTTTAAGCTTTAGCTTAAGTCTGAAGTAAATCTGAACCAAAACTCTCTGCTTGACTGCGAATATTTGGCTGATTTGAGACCTTAGACACTATTAAAGGCAATGCATCACACATAAGCTATCAATTTTCTACCTCATGAAATATATTTGCCAAAGTCCTTCTGGAAATCCATAGCATCAATTAGTTCTTATTAGTCTTTAATCTATGTATAGTCTTTCTAGAGAAACCAATTACTTATATATTATTTTTGGCTCTTGACCTTAGTAATAGGTCTCATCCTTCAGAAAGCAGTCTCCATTTTGAAATCTCAAAAAAAATTATTAATATTATTATTTCCATGGTTAGAGTAAAACTAGTCGGGTTTTTTGTTTTGTTTTAATGAATTAATTAATGTAATGTAAAGATTTTTTTAAGTTCACTAAACTAGTGAACTTATGTTTTATCAGAAATTTTGTATATTAAATAAATTAACACCACTTTCAGGCCCCAGAAATGTTGTACAAATCATGAAACCTGACAGTGGTCTCTAAATGGACCAAAACCTGTGTTGTCCTAAGAAGAACACTGGTAGAGGCACAAGAAACAAAATTTGTTCTAATTATTGATGGCATTTGCCTTGCAGCAATGTCTGGGAGGTATTCCTGGGATGTGACAGTCTGGCATGTCAGACTGTGACAACACAAAAACTAGGCAGTGGCTAATCCGTGGAACCTGAAACCCTTTGAGGCAAAGACCAGAACAGCATAATGCAAAGGGCTGTTCTCTTCTCCTGGTCCTTGGATGGGCCCATGGACTTGAGCACTGAGGGAAAAAAAGTCACTTCCACAGAGAAAAAAAAGAGTTCCTATTGTCACAATGTGGATGAAAGTGCTGAGTAAGAAAGGGGACATTTCTTCATATTTGGCAGAAATGTGAGCCCTCTGGGAGCTTGAACCAGTCAGTGAGACTATTACCACACATTGTCACAGAAAAGGTTATTTGTGAACAAAGAGGGACAAAGAGGGACATCTCCTGCATTATACTTTTTTCCCCCATCTCTCACAGCCAGCAGAAGTATGGCCAAGGAATCTCCCTTTGAGCCCCCAAGTGTTGCAAATTCTTCTTGCTACAAGCATGGAAGCTGGCAGGAAGGATGTTTTCATGCTTACATTGAAGCAAAATAGTAGCATTGCTGATAAGAACAAATTAAAAAAATTCCCTCAATCAAAAAGTTGAAACTTAGGCTTGTAATTGCAAAAGACCAATTCAAGCAGATAAAAAGCATTAAACACAGGGGTTTCAGTGATTGTGAGGGATGATATCAAGTGGTCTGTGTCAAGGGAAGGACTCAGTTTGGAAGACAGATGTGGGAATGATGATATTTAAACCTTCACATTTCCCTGGTACATGCCCAGATGTAGACAAGGTGTGACCCATAAATGCAGCCATGCTTGCCAGAGTCATGATACAGAGAATAAGCAACAAGAAAGTAGGAGGCATGATGCTTAGAAAGGGTTTTTTTAACCCCTGTCCTTCACTGTGATCTTTTCAGAAAAAAATTGGTTGGTTTTGTGGGGAAATTTTGCTTTCTATCATCTAATAGGTTTCAGTTGTGTATGGTAGATGTGAACCAGAGTGAAATGCTAGGCACAATTACAGACAGAGGGTGTTCCTGTCACATTGTGCAGTAGGACCTTTCCACAGCACAGCTTTCCCACACAGCTCTTCCTCTTTACCTCTGCTCCCCAACCTGTGCAGTTTCTCAAATGCACATTTTGAGAAAGAATTGGGAAGGCATGAGAAGGAAAAAAGTGTTTCTCACTAGTCTACTGCCATGATGCACACACCCAATATCTCTCTATGAATCAGCAGAACAGTATCCTTGCATAGGGTCCAGACAGATACTTGTTGGGATCTTCCCCTGTATTTACATTATTATATTTCTATGATTCCCAAAATGTTTATCCTGTAGTCAGCTGGGAGCTTTTCTCATTCCCAGGTTTCTGTGTTTCAGTGGTTAGAAATCTGCTTTTTAGGAAAACAAACTTTTGGCAATAAACTGTCTCACAGTTTATTTTGAAGGATATCAATAACACTACATAGAATTGCAAAGCAGTTTTTCTCTAAGAATGCTTTATTCTGTGTGGTTTTGTCTTGGAAAAAAGTAAAAGATTAACTTGGAATCACTATTTTTACTAACACTCCCAATAGCTTTCCTTTTTAGGAAGGATTTTACAATTACCTGGCTGTACTCTCTGAACTAGTTACAAAATACTGTATTGGCAGTAAATTATGGTTTGTGAGGAAAGCCCATACAAGATAAATCCTTCCATAACAACTCATATCACAATGTATTTCTGTTTCGCTAAGTCATACATAGTTATTAGATTCTTATTTCTCTAACTTTCATGTTTCACCGTGGGAGTGGCCATAAAAGAGGAGACTGTTCATTATCCAGTTGTCTACCTGTTTAGGCAGGTCTCTTTCCATGTTGATATGGCAAGGATCATCTGTCTGGATAAAGCACTCAAAATAATCCTCCTCTGATTTTGAACACTCTTAACTTTTGCCACCTTGGATAAAACTGAGAGTGTACTATAGTTCTATAATGTAAGGCTGAGTTTATTCAGAAACTTTCTTGTCTGTAGATGTTTTAAAGTTGTATCTTAATATTTTAAACATAATTTTTCTCACAATCGGCACTTTGTTAACCAGTTATATAAACACTCTAATAGCACAAATAAATATAGTTATAGTGTTGTACAATAATTTCTTTTATATCAGCTGTAATTGACATTTTAATGCTTAAAAAATGTATCAAGAAGAAGCATAGAGGAATGCAGAAGAACACAAAGCTCACATATTCTAAATCTAGACTGGTAATAATTTCTGACATTTTGCCAGCTTGATCATTAATTATGTCCAGACTGTTCTTTCTTTGGAAATATAAATCCATGTGCTGATTTATAGCTTCTATAGGTGGTTAATCTTTGCCTCATAACTGCATCTTGACCATAAATTTCAAAAGTGACGACTTTCTCCCCAGATTCCTAAGATGTTTCAGAAATTTCAATGTAAAATCAGCAGCTGAGAAAATCTCATAATAAATCTTTCAATTGTATTCTATGTATTTTCTGCATCCCTGCAATGAATTATGTTATCCTGAGACCTTAAGCGCAATGAATCTGATCAGCATTCTATCCAATAAATAAAATGGTACACTATCAGCTAACTACAAATTGCTCAGAATATTCTACTGCAAGCACACTTCACTCTATTTTTTTAACCATCACAATTCTGATAATGATAAGATTACTACTTTTGTACCAAATATATTAAAAATAAATGGATGATATAATAATTCTTAATACTTGACCTAATTTCTTTTGAGGCAAGCTTAAAGGATAAAAAAATTAACCTTTTTTTTGTCTCCTTATCTTACTCCAGTGGAAATGTGTTTTGTTTCCTGTTTGTCTTTCAGGGCAGACTTTGTGCTCCAATGTTGGAATAATGGCTCTGAATGTATCCTAATGAATGAGATTTTCAGCAAGCATTTATCACTGCACTATCTGAATCTTTTGCCGATATTAATTAATCTAGCCATTATTTATGGATTGTGTTAAGAGCTGCAAAGACTGAAAGCCAAGGCTAAAATTTCCTCTCTCCATGTCTTCCATAATGATGAATCTAGCCCAGGAGGGGACTAAGAGATCAGATGGTAAAATTGTGAGTTTTTTATTTCTGGAGAAAGTGTGGGAAACACAAAGATAAGTTATATTCTCCCTGCTCCTCTGGAAAGTGACAAGGGAAAACAGTGGCAAGAGCAGAAGAACTGACAGGAAATTGGGATACAAGAAATCAGGAAACACAAATCAGGAGGATGAGAACATAGTGAATGGAATAGGAGTAATTTTTGGGTTTATGCTTGGTAATTCTATACTTTCAGAGTGAAGGGTAGAACTTCATACAACCAGGTCTTCATCCCACAAACACTTTCCCCCAGTTTTTCTCTAGAAAAATATCAAAACCTTCTAAGATACCCTTTTCCCCACCTCACTGAATCTTCAACCTTACTGATGTTTGACCGAGGAGATTTAAAGTCTGAGACACTAGAATACTCTCCTTAGCAAAGAACAAGCAGGTCCTATTTCCTTCTCTTGCTTTGTCTTGATTCATCTCATGTAGAAAGCAAATAGCTCACTTTTTTCACAAATTTCATCCTCGCTGACATTTTAGTCAAAATTTGTATTTCTATTAAAAACTTGCTTAAATAAACTGCATTTTTTCTAAGAAAAATTTTGTTCTTTCCAAAACAATTGTACTAGAGAGGATCTGAAAATTTAAGTACCCAAATATCACCCAGAAGAAAAACAAGTAGAAAGCCTAAACAGGCTATTTGGGTCCACTAGACTAGATCCACTTAGCTACTTTTTTATTTTGAATCCTACCATGGCCAGATTTCCAGTCCAGCTCTGCTCTTTCAGAAGCTGAGTTCTCTTTTTTATGCCACGCCTGTGAATTCAATCATGCTTTGATCATTAAGTGTGATAGGAACACAAATGCTTGTCTTCAAACTTTCATATTATCATCTGCTTTTATAACTTTTTATTATTTCAAAATTTCTGCTTGCAATGTGTGCTTTAAAACTCTTAGACAACACTGGAATTTTTTTTCTGAGTGAGAAGCCATTCTAAAACTGGAGTTTTAGAAGTGTTAACACAGTGCAATTCAAATGTTTTCTTTGACATTGGGGAACACTGTCCCAGCATGATAGAATGGGTCAGGTTGGAAGGGACCACAGCAGGTCATCTGGTCCAAACTCCCTGCTCCTAGAGCACATGGCACAGGATTACATCCAGATAGTTCTTGAATATCTCCAGTGATGGAGACTTCACAACCTCTGTGGGGCAATTTGTCCCACTTCCTGGTCATGTGCACGGTAAAGAAATTCTTCCTTATATTCAGGAGGAACTTCCCGTGCATCAGTTTCTGTCAGTTGCCTCTTGTTTGTTTAACTTTGGCTGGTAGTAATCAAAATATTTGTCTTTAATCAGCTTAGTCTTTCACTGAAAATTACACTATTGTTGAAAAAAACAAGTATTTAAGGGACCCTATTCTTTCTCGTTTACAGACTTCATAAAAAAGCAAAGGAATAAATCCGAAAAGTATGTGCTGGAATAGCCATTACTAGCACCCAGGGTATTTTCTCAAACTTTTAGAGATTAGATTTCCTCCTGGCAGATGAACAAAACTGGATATTCACAATTCATGTCACCTACCTTTATGTTTCTCAATAGCTCCTCTATTCATACTTAACATGCAGAAGGTATATATTGTCTGAAGAGGAAAGCCAACATTAGAGGGAAATATAATGTCTTTCTATACAATTGTTCTTCCTCAAAATGGTGCTATTACAGGTGCTATTACAGCTGGTGATTGTGGTATTTTGTCTTTGTGTTATCTGAGATCACTTTCTTTTCATGTCAGTTGCAATGTGTTATGATGGGAATAGAAAATATTTTAATAAGAATAATATTTTATAGGCAGCTTAGGGGATGGAAGAACAGTGATGGCTTTTTGTTCATTGGTATGTCAGCTCTCTTGAATTCCTGACTGGCCAATTATTCCAACTCTGCTGGAAAGCAGAGCAGGTGTTAGGGTAAAACCTGAGAAGTTTTGTCTCCATCTGTCTGTAGTTCTCCATGGTGCCCTGAGGCTATACTGTCCCTTCATATCTGTTCCTTGCTTCCACGATGGGGACCAATAAATGAATAAAACTCAGAGGATAAATAAGAGAACAAGAAAGTTGAAAATGTGCTGTAGATTTGTAGCTGCTGAGAACTCAGGTAGCTTCTTCAGACAGAGTAAATATAGCTATTCCTGTACACAAAATTCCTGGTATTATCCATTTGCTAAACCTCAAAACTCTAAAATTCTAAATGTATTGCTTCTCAGAGAATAACTTTTTTGGCAGCAAGTCTGAGAGAAGCTTAGCAAATTGCCTTTCGCCTCAATGTTTGCAAGACGGCTATTCTTACTTTTAAGACATGAGTCAGGCTCTGCCTGCCCCTTATCTGGAGCTTTTGCAGTATCTAGAATCACAGAATCATGGAATAGCTTAGGTTGGAAAAGACCATTAAGATAATTGAGTTCTGTTTGTTAAGGAAACTGCATTCTGGCCATTCTGGAGACTCTTGACAGTCACAATTCCATTATCAGAGATTCCAACTCCTGGGACCTAAGCCCCTTTGCAGTGGGTGGCTCAAGTGAGTCGCTTGATGGGTCCCTTCAAGTGAGCCAAAGGTCCCTCCCCCCTATGCTCATGTGGTCAGACAAGGTTTCCTTACTGGTTTGACACCAGGTTTCACTTTGAAGAGTATTGGATACGTTGTTCCACAAAGCAATTTATTCAGGGTGCAGCAACACAGAAACAGCTTGAGCTGGTTCCTCCAAGGAGGGACCCCAATAAAAGAACCCCTGGGCTTTTATACCTTCACAATCTAAGCAAGCTCAAGTCTTCCCCATCTTCCTGAGCCTTCAGCTCCTGCCATGTCTTCACCTGTCCGATCCCCGGGCCAGTGTCATTGGTCTTTATGTCCTTTCTTTTGGAACGGGCTGGTGGTTCTTGACCTCCTCTCAGACTTGCACCCAGTGGATGTATTCCTCAAATAATCCTTACTGGAACACTGCCAAGTCCACCATTAAAGCATGTCCCTAAGTGCCATATTTGCATTTCTTTTAAATACCTCCAGGGATGGTGACTCAGCTGTAATAAATCTGTGAAATATGTTTTTCATCCGTTGATTTTGCACCTGTGTGCCTTTTATATCTAAATTGCATTATGCCAGAAACTAAATATTTATTTTTCCTAATCTCTGGCTTTGAGTAAGCTCAAATCTCGGGATAATTAGAATTGGGTTATGCCTCCACAATACATAAAAGAAGGTAAATTTTTAAAAAGAATTTTCCTTTGGAATTGCTCCTCTGGGGAGCAAATTTTCTCTTTGTTTAGTCATTCTGTGACACTGTGATTTTGAACTGGCTAGGAAAAAGGAATTGTTAGTGCAGGCTAGGCTGGGTTACAGTGCTGTCCCTGGATGATGAAAGAATTCCTTGTGGAACACATGCATATTTATGAGGGGCAGACCACTGAAATTGCTGGGTTAATGTAGAGGTCTCCATAAATTAAATCACTGAATTTAGCTGTGCTTTTTTTTCACTCTGAACCTAATCTTCATCACAGTTTTTATTTTTGGATCATACTGGAAATCCTTTTGGAAATGACACAGTGCAATGCATACGTACAGAGTTACGTTCCTGAAATATGAAATATGTTCCTGTCTGGACAGCCGTATGTCAAGTCTGCTTCTTGACTGCTTCTGACTTAGTTACTGTATGCAATTGAATAAAGACACTTTTTTGCAAGTCATTCCCTTCCTACCAAGGACACCTTGCCTCCAAGAGGAAACAAAATGAACCTGTCCAGACAAGGGGAATTTCTGGTGGTCACAGTTTATGGGAGATAAGAAGAGGATTAAAGGCCTTGGAGGTCTCAGCCAGGAAGGGCAGGGACATCCCAGGCACCTGAGTAAAGTGACCATTGAGGTCCAGCTCAAACCTGCAATAAATCTACTGAAGAAGCTAGGATCTGCTTACAAAGATAATTTTGGCAGAAGAGTTCTGTTTGAACACTTTTTATTTCTACTGTCTCACCTAATGAATTTGGTTTTCCTCAGAAGGTGAATTTTCCTAAATAATGTTTTAACAGAATCTGGCTGAACTCCAATGCCTTTTATACCTGGGGGGAAGTAGGATGTGGTGGGAAATTTAGCTAGATCAATCTCAAAGCCCTGGCTGACCTGTCATGCTAACATGATCCCAATTGATAGACAAGAACCAGAAACTCAGAGTTTGTATTAACTTTTTACTGTATGCACATTCAAGTTTAGTTTTACCAATGATTAAAACCAAAGACTTGCTAAAGCATATACAGGCTCTCATGCAGCTTGTCTATCTCTTTCCATAGAAACCAGTAGTATGGAGCACTGAAGTGTTTCCACCTCATATCTTGGACACAGGTGACTCATGCTTCTGGATTTGGGCTCTGGAAAACCTGGATCCCCTTACTTAGATACAGCTGGTGCCACCAGCAACATCTCCTGCCTGAGCAAAGGTGTGCACTAGGATGCAGATGTGGTACACTTCACAGTATGACCACAAAGCTCTTCTCTGGAAGAGCAAGGTAAATTCCTTCTGTGTTATTCAGCATTTTGGGGAGAAGGGCAGATAACTTATTTCTGCAATACAAAACCTGTGGGATATCTTACTTTTATAGCAAAGCTGAAAAACACACAAACCAGAATTTTGCAGAGATTATATGTGTGATGCAATTACTTAGGACAAAAGAGGAAATCTGGTGTGTTAAAATATATAATACATAATCCATTTTTCCAAGATGAATATTTTGTTCCAGCCCTAAAATGAGTTTGCACAAGGAAAAGGACTGCTTTAATTATATTGGTTTGTTCTGTCCTCCAAGAGGTTCTCTTGAATTTAAAGGAAAACTGTGCCAAATGATGTTTGTTTTCTTAAAAAAAAACCAAAACCAAAACAAAAAAAATCAAAAATGATATGTATAAATTTGTTCCCTTCTATACAATTATGCAAAAACTTTAATAGCCTGTTAAGTGAAATTTAGGGATTGTTTAGGCATAAGAGAGTTTCAAACTACAAAACTCAATTTGTGCAAACCAGAGCATGGAGAAATGCAGTGTTATTTACTGATGGCTCAGCGAAATGAGCACTTTACAATCCTAAAATAAGAAGCCTGTATGCTTAAGAAATGTAAGTTCAACAGAAAATAAAAGCCTCAACCAAACATAGCAAAATTTGACCATCCAACTTTACAGTAAAGGAAGCCTATATAGAATATATTGGTGAGTACTGGTCCAGGGAAAGATTAAACTACATGGCGGAAAAAAGACTGATTTGATGATCTCTTCTGCGGGAAAAGAAAAAAATCCTATCATGTGAACAGGCTTCAAAGTGAAAACAATATCTTCAGTCTTTCAAGATCACCTTCAAATCCTGGAAAGTCCTTGAGTTTGCCTTGGAGAAGATGGCAATTAAGATGTTAGTTAGGAGCATGTTTTTTTTCTTGCTAGCAGTGACTGAAATATGCCAAGATTTTTGCTTCTTTTAAAGTCCAGGGGGTTATTATTGCTGCGGCTGACCAGACCTAAACTTGTAGGGACATGCAGCTGCACAGCAGCCAAGGTCCTCCTGAGGACCAGCACAGAAGTGTCCCCAAGGCAGAAATGTAAAAACCAAGTCACTCTGCAGTCCTGATATGTAAACACTTGGTGTGTATGATGAGACCTTGCCCATTTTGAGCAGGAGCTAGGCAGGGCAAAAAGCTAAAACTAAAATATTTGTTCAATAACTCAACAAGGCAAACAAAATTTGGTCAGTCTAGGATGGACAATGATGGGAGAACTTTGAGCACAAAGCCACTCATACTGAAGTAATCCTTTCTGTGAGGCCAATGTTGTCTGGGAAAAGATGCTAGAAATAACAACTTTTGGTACTGTAACAACTCTGGAGGCAATAAAGAAAAAATAGATAGGAACATACTGTTGGGAAGAACTTGGAAGAAGACCAAATATGGAAGTATGGCAAAAATGTGAGTCTGAACTCAGGAAGAATAGGGACTAAATTAAAAAACTATACATGTGAAAAAAGAGTAAAAAATGGATCCTTACTCATCAGGAGTGTGGATATTAAAGCACAGCAGTAAGGCTGGCTTGCATGCCTCGGCTCATCAGTATGCTGAAGGGTTGTCCTGCTCCTCCACAGACCTGCTATCCAGAGTTGCAGAGGGAGATAGATTTGTGTTTCTGTACTAACAGAACTGGGATTGAGTAGTGCTCACGTATATGATTCATTAGACTTAAGAGCTACAATTATTAGCTTTATAGTAAAGCATTATTATATAATTCTTATATTGCGAAGATAATTTATTCTTTTACTTCTCTACCTATTTCCTAACAGTTTTCTCATTAGT
Source organism: Cyanoderma ruficeps (assembly GCA_008694505.1). Classification (NCBI taxonomy): domain Eukaryota; kingdom Metazoa; phylum Chordata; class Aves; order Passeriformes; family Timaliidae; genus Cyanoderma; species Cyanoderma ruficeps. The sequence continues at coordinate 521,048 of VZDJ01000024.1, read as the reverse complement.
CAATAAATGTTTTAACCAGGTGACCTCTGATTTAGCTGTGGGAGTGTGGTACTGTGGCTGCAAAGTGGTGTTGGAAAGGATGTTGTCTTTCAAGGGCTAAATGTGCATCACTCTGGAAGATCATATGTGAGTCACAGAGCAATCATCATTTCATGAGGTCTGTCTTCTCTGTGGTACCCCCCACTTGTCTTTCACAGTTAGAGAAATGTATAACCTAATATTTATACAAGCAAAGTAAGACCAAGACTTCATTTTACCATTAAAAAAAATAAATATTGCTGCTCCTGGAATGAAGATATCTTTTTGCCATAAGCGAACTTCAGCTAATGATGCATTTGGGAGTGAATGTTAGCTGTCACGCAAGGCAACACACAAACAAAACCCCAGTTGTTTCTTGTTCCTCAGGCAACATTTTGCAACATTTTATTCAAGATCAGATGCTACTTTATTCTAGGGACTCTTGTATCTACTACTTTAACCCTGATTATTCCAAAGACTTTCATACTAGCGGCTAGCATGGGAGACTTGGTGGAAGTGGCTCTCCTGACTTCATCTGGTTTTTTCTCATTTGTATGAGTCAGGAGATTACCTATTATGTTTGTTTTACATACTTTCTTGCACTCCTCACAGTCTCAATTATGTTGCTTCTGTGTTAAAATTATTCCACAAGTAAAAAATTGTATTATTATCTCTGTTAAATGTTTCAGTCAAGTGTTTCTTCTTCTGCTTTTAGAGACAGGTTTTTTTTCTATAAACAAGGATTAATTTGAAATACTTTAAAAACATTTGTAGTCTTTTAAAGAGCTTAATATACTCTTAAATACTTATAATTTGTAAGAGACTTATAAAGAGAACAAAGGATGCTACAATGACAGGGAAGAGAGAATAATGAGAATTACTTGGAAAGAAGTGCAGCTGTATTTAATATAGGCTGGCTATCCATAATTTCCTCTACTAGGTGCCCTTTGGATTATGATGTTAGGATCTCTAACTTGCTGCATGAAGAATCTTCTTCTAGCATTACTTACATTGAAGTTAATAAGCTCATGTTGATTTGAAGGCATGCTTTTGCCTTACTTTTGGGTACTTTTAATTACTTGAATGCAGTTAGGAAAAAAGCACCAAAACAAACAAATAAACAAAAACCCCAAAAAACCCCCCAACCCCCTGCATATTTAGTGGCAGCATTCTCAGGTAAGCACATGTAAATTCAGACTTATATTCTGCTCTAGCCTCTGCTGTGTGGAGTTTTTAGATACCTTGGTTTCTCATGGGCTATAATCCAGCCACAACTCATTGCAAAGTTTTACAGCCAAACTTTGTGCCAGTCCTCTGATGAATGTTCACGACATGCTGACAGAACCATCTCACTAGGAAAGGACTAAGTTAGGGTAGTGACAGAGAAAGAAAAATTAATTATTTAAGTTTACACGTCTTTTATAGGGGAGGGAGTGAAAAGATCTAAACTGAGAGTCACAATCATTAAACAGCCAGTAGCAAAATAAACAGTTGGCACAAAAATTGAAGCATGAATATGTGTGCACATACATATATATTGATTCAAAGTGTCATGGTAGTTAATTAGACACATTGTGACTTCATTTACCAGCTATAGATCAGCTAAAAAGCAGTGGCTGGTGGAGAATGCTAACCACTTAATCATATGCACACTAAGAAGATATAAAGGGTCTCTTTGTTCTCACAAAGCTCTGTAAAATTTTGGAAATCTTTTCCCTATTTCTAGGCCAAAAAGAATGGATTTTGTAAAGCAGGAGAAAAGAATTGCTCACTTAGAAATATTTTAAAGTTATCCTTTGACAGTGTGTCTGTTTTTCACTCCGCTGTAGAGGTAATAAAAATCTAGATTCTAGTAAAAAGAACTGCTCTAAATGAATGATATTGTGTAGTGTGCACTTGATGTACTATGATTTTTAAAATTCTTAATGCAATTTTTGATAATGAAAGGAGATAGTGGTTACATGACATGAGACCTCACAGAGCTCTTTTCTTCTACTACAATGACAATCATATAAAAATCGTGTACAGATTTTCTTTTTATTTCTGTGTAATTACTAAATTATATATGAAACTTCTTTTTTGTCACAGCAGAATCAAATAACATTTTTGTCCTTTAATCCAAATGGTTGTCCTGAAGGAAGTAAGCTACCTTCAGTGCTACCTTCAAGCATTGGATTTGTAATTCTTGCTTCATACTTTTTCTTAGCTATAATGCATATACCATAAAATTCAGAGCTTGGTGTGTTACCATAAATGAAATACTTCTATCTCTGCATGACCTAGCTCTGATCTGCTATCAGCCTTAGGCAGCTTCTCTGTTTGTAGCTTTCTTAAATGTGTAAAGAAACATAACTGGTTTCTTTCAGTGAATCTATATGTCTGAAAAAACCTTCAATAAACTCATTTTATCCTTGGATAGATTCACTTTTGGACAGTCTTGCTGCATAACAGTATCTGTACCAGAAAGCTCAAACTAACCTGAATGGGAGATGAGAGGCAGATGTTGGATAGTTGATTGGGATAGCAGCAGAGCTGCATCAACCGTCAGACCAAACCCGAGGTTAATTTGTAGGCTGAACAAGTTGTCTGTGCTGACTTAGCTTAGCTAAGATTAATATACTGCTCCATATCCCCAAGACAGACAATGTCTCCTTTCCTCTCATTTTTCATCTATCTTTTTGGTCCTTTGGAGCTTTGTTTTCTTGTTTTTTGGTGGCGGGGTTTTTTTTTTTCTTTCCCCCCATTATTGGTAGAGCTGTTATAACCCACTCTTTTTCCACTTTTAATTCAAGGGAGGCTGACTTTCACCTCTGTCTGGGGGCTTCATAGTATCTTATACAGCTCTTGAGACCTCCTGCTGGGGAAGCAATCACCACAGCAAATCAGGAGGTGATTCAGACTCTGCTGCTCTTCAGAAAACAGCTGAAATTTACTGATCACTCCTTCCTCTCCTCTCTCACTGAGTGCTCAGATCTAGAGAGTCCTTTATATTCCTGTTTTCAAATCCCTGTATAGGACTGAAATCACTAAAGCTTAGCTACTTTGGGCTAGTTAGCCTTTTGTCCATAGTTATATGAAAGGAAAGAGGAATGTTTCAATGACTTTTGCTGAATAATATTAGTTAGCTAGAAGGACTTGTATGATCCAGCCTGGATTTAGGCTGGGGGGAGCTCGAGGTACTTGGGTGGGGAGATATGAAATGCAGAACAGGAAGTGGGAGCTGCTCTGGGTTGTAAATGTCAGAAGCACTAAGGCCCAGGTCTGCCAAGTTCAGAGGTGAGATGTAAGCCTGAATCTTTCTTAACTCAGAAAAATGCCTGGATTTTGTTTCTTTCTCCTCACTGAATTAATATGAATTTAATGCTAGAGAATAGATCTATATCCAAATCTACTGTGCTATGACCAAGGCAGTAATGGTAAGCAGAGACTTCAAATTTCTACATTAACTGTGATGGCCACAACTACCCCATGGAGCACTAGCTGCTGAGTCCTTTGTCCTCATCCTTTGAGACAGCAAAGTATCTTTATAAGGATGAAATTAATAAAGTCATTTATCCAGTAAGAATACTGAAAAATACCTTTTAGGCTAGTCAAACAATGTTATATGACTTACAGTCAGCTCCACAAATTTCATGCTGATTTCAATGAGAGAATGATTGGTGGAGTAGGATTTGTTTTAAAATACTAGCTAGGTAGCTGAAATCAGTTGAGCAGCTTACATAGCAGACACTCTCTTTAGTCAATATTCTACAGGGCTGTTTGTCCCATCCCATGACAGATTATTTAAATTCACCTTTCTCTGCAAAAGCCTGATTTGTCTACTAATTTAAAAGGACTCTGGCTGACTAGATCAAACTAATTCATAACTCCTGGAAACTTTTAGCATGGTGCCCTTCATTCCAGTCCTAAAGAAAGCAGCAAGTCCTAAAGTGGCTCTTACAGAATACTGAACTCATCACATCCTGGACCAGCTCTAATAGAGTTGATGCAGAGAGACTTGTTCTCCTCAGGGTTCTCACCTCAGTGTGATGACAGACCTATGCCAACAGAAACACACTGTGATGAATGGAGGAGTTGTTCATATCTTCATATCCCAACCACAATCAAAAGAATACATTTTGTTGTGTTTTCTTTTCCCTTCTTATTACTTACCCAGTCCACTTCCATTGCACAAAAGCAGAGACTTTAATTGGATAATACTGCATTTGAAGAAAAGTGCTGAAAAAGAAGAGGAATGGGCCAATCGCCTCAAAATAAGCATCGACTCTTACTTCTGCTGACAGAGCTGATGGAAAAAAATTGCTATGAAAAGCAGTGTCAGATATTTGCTACCCAGCCCAGAGCTGTTGTGAGGCATCATCGATGCTTGGCCTGCCAAGCCTTCCTCCAGCAGATGGCATTCATAGCTTGTTTCTCCTTGATAATGCACCAAAACCACATTGATGGTTATACCCAGTCAAAAATCTCTTGTTTCTGATCAGTGTGCATGACTGCCTATTTCAGCTCTGCACCAAAAATTTTAACCCAAGCACCAGTATCTTAAAAAATAATAATGGAAATAAAAAGACTAGAAATAGAACCTGATCTGTAAAATTCAGGTGTGCAATTTTTCCTCCTCAAAATAAAAGCCTTGGGCTGCTATCACTTTTACTTTCTCTGTATTATGATGTCTCTCAAGTGTTCAGGAAAATAAAAACAGGTCATGAAACTGGTGTGTATGTATGCATGTCTGCTACTATGAAATAAATCTATTTTGCACCTTCTTTTCCTCTTTCCGTTAGCTAAGTGTTCCCTGATAAATCTTAACTTATATAACATAGAATATCTTAGGGAAAGAAAGTCTTAGGCAGTCTTCATTGCCTTCAAAAAGATGGGGCATTAATCACAATTTAATAATAATAAAAAGGGTAGTCAGAAATTATGGTATTTTTTCTCATTTTACCTTAATAGATAATTTAAAAAGTCCTTTCTGAGCTTCCATCAAGGTCTGCTGCGTTGTATTCTTTCAAAAGGCTCCATGTTGACAGGATGGCACACACAAATCAAGGTCTTGCAATAGGCAAAGTAATATTTTTGTCGAGCCGTAGTTTCCCATTTCAAAGAATTTGGAGCTTGAAAACAAAGGACCAATCGGGGACAAAAACTTGCAGCAGATATGCAGCTGTGTATTAAATAAGTATTCTAAAATTTTTTGTGCTATTTGTTCCTATTACCTTCTAATGAATATTAATTCAGCTTTCCAATTTTGTGAGGAAACACTTATCATAAACATAATTCATGCACACATATAAGCAAAAGCTCACATTCTTGTCAGACTCAAATTAAAAACAGCAGAAAGGATAATTTAACCAGAATACCTAATGCACCAAGTGAATATAGAGTGAGGGAAAAGTTATCCTGATATTTAATCCACCAAGAACTTTGCTGCACCTTTATTAGTGTGCACCAAGTATAGTGCAGTAGTAGTAGTGTGCACTAATTTCTTAGATATATGGCCTCACAAAGTGCTACAGTATTTTTGAATACTGGGCAAAATATGCCGTGGTATTGCACAGCATGGCACTTTCGTGCAGGTAACAGCTGGTAAGGAAACTCCTAACGCAATATAGTGATTTTCCATTGTCCTGCATTGCTACCAATCCATGCCTCATCCCAGTACCAACTGGCTGGGAACCTCTGGCACCTGCTGGCCTTTTATGTGGACTCTGTGAATTGGATTGTCCTTATTTAAGTTTTTGATGCAGATGTCAGGCTTGAGGAGAACAGCAAATCACCTAACAAGGACCAGCAGTTTTCTGTTCTACTTCAAAGAAAGGAGAAGACTGGGGGAGTTAGAAGCCAGACTCATAGTCTAATGCTTGAAGGAGCTGGATACAGATCCTTTGTGTATTGTAACTTCAGCTGCCTGAAGACCAGTGATTTTATATTTCTTTGCTTCATTTCCTGACTTACAGCTTGCCCATATTAGTGCTTCTTTGCTTGTAAAGGATTCGCTGACTTTTTTTCTGTTCCAAGCCACTGCAATTCTCCTTGTGAGTACCTTATAATGTACAGATGAGTGCTCCAGAGAGAAATTATATATGTGGTTATTACACTTAGAAAAGGCAGAGAAGATCTTTCTACAGTGTTAGTTTGTCAAACTCAAAACAGGTACATATGTTCATGAAAAGATGGGATCAGGTTATTACACATCAATTTTTATTTTCCATTTCCCCTTAATAATGAATATGGTTAAAGGGTAATATAATATGTGTGGAGACTGGAGGGAAATTTTCAGTGGTCATCTGATGTCATCAGTAGATTTCAGCTAAATAATTCACCATTCTTTTTGTATATTTCTCTATCTTACAAAAATGCAGAAGTGCACTATGAGATGTATCTAGGTATAGTGAAATTGTACACACAGTAGTTTTCTCTGTCTTGGGATCTGTACTTGTCTTTAAGGTCTACCCTAATACTAGCAGCTGCTGATAGATATTGTAAGAATCAAAGACAATTAACTGATGAATATTCAGAGTTTTGCCAAGGAGTTTGATACATGCAATGGCCAACCTTTGCCTATTTTATATGATTTATTTTTCTTTTCCTTTGGTAATAAAGCAGGTAACTACACACTAAAAAAACCCAGCTTGGCTGACAGGCTGAGAATGACTGTCATGACAAACTGGATGCAAACTAGATTATCAAAATCAAATGACTTAGGAAACCTAGGCAACCTGGGAACAGGGTCTCATTAGACCCTTCCTGTCACTGCCTCTGGGCTTCTTCAGAAAAGTTTTTGCAAAAAGTTGATTTAGCATGTTCGCTGTCTAGGATGGAAGTAAAGGCATTTAAGTTGGGTGAAAGATTTTCAGAGAGAAGTCAGAGAGATGATTCTCCTCACATGCCTTTGTTATGTGGTAAAATTTTAAATTTTTCTGCAATTATTTTCTATTTCTTGTGTTTATGAAATGTATTTGATTCATAAACATACTGAAAAATTTTAACTTCGGGAATTTTCTTGTTTTGTGATATTTCATATTCCAAAAAAGAGATTTGGGGAAGGCTGTAAAATGCTGTTTTGATGTTATTATCCTTGAGGATGTGTAGGGGCAACTATGTTCCAGGGTTCTGCTGGACCCTTGGGGTGAATAACTGGCCTATCTGTGATGTCTGTATACTCTCTCAGCTTTGCATCTGCCTTTCCTGCTTTTCCTCGCATTTTTACCTGACAAAAGACTTTATAAGACCGAGCCTCCTCTGCAGTTGCTGCAGTAATTGCAAAGTTCTTGTTGGAATGTCCTGATAATGATTCCAAGCTGGTACCCTTTGGAGGGATTTCTTTTCCCTTCTCTGAACAGCTTTTTCAGCATGAGTGAGGTACTGAAAATGCTTTTTGCTATGTGCTGTTGGTGCATTTCTGTTTTCTGCAGTTCATTTGCAGTCTGTGCTTCTGATTTTTTCCTGGATTCATGTTATCATTAACTACAGTCTGTTCCTTATTTTCTCAGTCTGATGCTGAGTGGTGTTTGTTGAAGGCTTCTCAAGAGTGCTGAGCCTTATCTGCTTTATTGACAGGGTGAGGTTTGAGGCTTTTTGGTTGCACACATTTTAAGAGTTTTTTCCCTCACTGCTTTTGACTGGTCCATTTCTTCTTTTGAAATTTCCACACAGAGTTTCACTTTTCCCAAATACGGTACTTTCTTATCGCTGCAGTGCTTGCCTCAATTTCTGTTTCCAATGTAGATCCATTTATCTCATCTTCCAGTCACTCCTTGAATTCAGTGCTTGCTCATATCTGTCTTCTGTTTTGTCTGATACTACCTGCCTGGCCTCAGTGTGGGGATTTGTCCTGTCACAGCTTTTGCTTCCCAAGGTCTCCTGGCTTATCTGATTCTTGTTCTGAGTCTGTTGGTGTCCAGCTGTGCCTGCAGTGGTTTGAGTCATACTGGTTTTGAACATTCCTTGTTTTTCTTCAGTTCCAAAAATGTTTACATTTCCCTGCTATGATGGTATCTTGGACTTGTTCTCCTACTAAAAGGAAAATTCTCTGTGTAGTCTGTTTACTGTGAATTTTCTGCTGCTACTTGTCCTTGTTTCTTGAAACAAATCACGTTGGTTTTTTTTTGTTGTTGTTGTGTGGTTTGGTTTTTTTTTTTAATGTTTTTACTTCATTTTAGGTGATCATGGTTTTCATGGTATTTTGCTTTTGACAGATGACCAGATTGGAAAGATAGTTCAATTGTGGTTGATACAACTACATATTTTATTATCTGTTAAATTCTGTGATAATTTTTTCCCCTTTTCTTTTATGAGAGAAAAGTGTACTTTCAGCTCTACCTTTGGGCATAAAATACAAATTAACAATTTTTTAATTTCTGCAGTGAGTGATTCCTAGCCATTGTTAACTGCATGTTATACCTTTAGATAACACACTGGCTGTTAGCACAAGATTTATTTGTCTCAAGAAGCTTGAGGGGTTTGTCATTGCAATGCCAGAAGCGATTTAAAATTTCTCTCTGTCTGCACTCTGGACACAAAACTGCACAGAATGGGTAAGGTTTAACAGTCTTGTTTTGAAATCTTGCATTTGCCTTATGGATTCAGAACTTTCCATTAGATGAGTGGTTTTTTCCACAGGCTGTCATAATGAGAAATCCTATGGTGTGTGCTGTTCTTCTGCGTGGGACAGGGCGAATATAACATTTCTACTCTCACATCTGATCCAACTCGCATTTCAGGTCACTTGTGGTCCATCTCCCCTACAATTACTAGTTTTTTTGATTTTGGAAACCTCCTTTCACAGTCAGCAATTATCAGGGTACACATTTCTTTTCAAGCAGCACAAGTATTTTCTGTGTCCCAAATTTTTGGCATTGGCTAGTGCAAGGGGTGGTTGAAAGGCACTTGCCTCTTCTTGAAAAACATGAATGACTCAGGATCTGAGGCTGGTGGGGGCAGTGAGACTTGTACCCACTGCCTTGCTGCCTCCAGCTTTGGCACCACAGCTGCAGGAATGTGCCCCAAGCAAGCCAGGCTACCTGGTCCTATGGTGGTCTTGCCTGTTTGGATTGTGTATACTGGAGGGGCAAAATGAGAACTGAATTTCACATTTCACTGTCTCTTTGCTGGACATTGTAATGAGTAGACCCATTTCTCTACTAATAGTAATGACATGAGTGTATTTGCCATTTACTTAATTTACTTCAGTCCTCCAGAGGACTAGAAAACCAGATTCAGACTTAAAGCACACATGTAGGTTACAGGACTTGTTTTCCTAGGGAAACACAATGCTGGGAAGATTCTTGAAATAAAGTTTATGTTTTATTGCACAGCTCTAATCATCTGAAACAAGATATGAAATTAAGAGGTTTGTGATGTTAAATGAAAATATTTTGTGATGGTAATTCAAAAAGCTTGTTGTAAACACAGTAATCTTGTAAATAGTTTGCCTAGGCATCTAGAGACATTTAGAATGGCATGTTACATTTCTGTTCCTTTTTGTAGTATCTTTTATAGCCTGATTCATAATATGCAGAAAAACAAATTAATGAAAGTTAAATGTCCTTAGTTTTCCTGTCCTTATCCTTTTTCTAAACAAACAGTAAGAAACCAATTTTAGCCAGGGATGTACAAATACATTTCCCTCTATATCAATACAAATTTGCTGCGATCTATGGCATTATATTAGTTTGAATTTTCATTCACTCTCCTCTATTTTGGAAATGCTTAGAAACTGATTAAATAATAGGAATAACACTAGGAATAGTAATTATATTCTCTAGGATAGATGAATTATCTAAGAATTATGCATTAGCCACAGAACTTATTGTATTTGAGGTTTAAAAAGGAAAATGGAGACTTACAATTATTAGTTAAATTATTCATGTCGTTATAAATAAATAAATCAATAAAATATCTACTCAGTGGAGCAGTGCTGAATAAAAGAATTTCAGAAGTAAAATGGATCTATCATAGCCATTTGGATGCTAATAACCAGCTTCAAATTGCACAGCTGTGCTGAATGACTGCTTGTTTTACCATACATGAGATTTGGGAACTCATCAAATAATTGAAAAATTCACTGAACTTCTGTAATTTTTAATTGCTAGTTAACTGCTATTTACACAGCTTTTTCATTTGCTGGTGCATATGAGGACAAGGACCCCATACATGTCATAAAATATGTCTGTAAGCCGCAGCTCTTCCTGCAAATCCAAATCCACCTAATTGGAATTTTCTCTTCTGCAAAAGTACGAGTGTACTGTGAGTATCTATATGGCAGATGTGCTACTCCTAATGCCTATTCCTAAATGCCATCTTAAAACTTAATTGACAAATCTAGATAGAAGGAATTGAAAAAAATATGGGAGGCTGACCTACAAGCATGTTTCTTTTGCTAAGAATCAGGATATGGACTGAAACCTTGAGAAGAGGAAGGTTATACTGTAGTCTTCTCTGGATTATTAGTGGCCATGGATGCTAATAGATATATTTTTAAAATTACATTAAGCTTTTCTGTAAGTGGGCAGACATTAAATATGTAATAGTGTTGCTTTCCTCCCTTGGTTTAAACACTAGTGAGCAAAAAATGCTGAGAAGAGAGGAAGAGCTGGAAAAAGAGTACCTGCTTAGAAATTCATGAACCTACAGGCATGTCAAAACTGAATTTAGGTGTTCAAATTATCCTCATGACAAAACAAGACAATATCAAAGTTTCTAACATCTAATGTCACTCGTTTGCTGCTGGTCTCTTCATTTCCTTCCCCTTAATTTTCTGTTATTTGTGTCTACATTTTTACTTCAGTCATTTTGGAAATGCACTTGCCTGAGAGCTTGCTGGTATTTTACTTATTCTGTAGAAAGTACTTTAAANTTTTAGTGAGCTTATTTATTTATTTATTTATTTATATAACTTACATAACTTGCACTTACCTTGTATTGATTTCTGGGAATGCACAACAAAATTTATACTATGAAGGACAAATGCAGTTGAACCATTCATAAAAGAAGTCACAGTAGCCATTAACAGATCGGGGTTTTCCTACCAGCCTTAGTCCTCTGGAGGCTGTGATGCTGTTTTCCTTCCACAGTGTGTGCTCTGTGCTGTGCTCCCCTCAGTGTTTGCCAGCAGTCAGACATAATGAGGAATACTGCCTTCTGCATAGCAAAGTATAAATTTCTTGAGTATTAGACCATAGATGTATCCTTTTAAAATAATGTCACATAATGTATATATGAATAATAATTAGAAAATAAACCAGCCAGGAATGACGATACTCTATATTAAATCACCATATAATTCTTCCCAGGGTTGTTCTTGTCACCAGAGATTTAGCTGCAAATTTACACAGCGGTTCTGCTACATTCTCTGCTTCGTAAATCTTGCTAACTGGTAATGGGGATTGTCTACTCCTGAGCCCAACAAATTTATCTAAACAGATATACATCTGTTGTATGTGAAAGTACTTACTGAGTGGGCATTCTATTCCTATTGAGAAAAAAGAGTCACCAGTGAGGCATATGACTTTTCCTTCAAAACTCAGTATTTGGGGTGGAAGCAAGACAAAATAAATAATTTTAGAGGAATATTTTAATCACAGATCTCCTTGCAATGACAACAGCAAGTCACCTGTGTGAGTCTGAATTAATGAAGTCTAAATAAGTGGGATTCCTCTGTTCTGTATAGGTCAGAAAAATCCCAAATCTTAGAATTTGGCCTCTATCTGGAGGACATTAACAGGTGTAACACTGAAAAAAACCCATCAGTGAGCAAGTACAAATTAGGTAAGAGCCTCAAGCAAGATACAGCTGGGCTTCCTACTGCTGTTTGATCTGTTTCTGTCACTCTTGCACAGTATAAAAACAACAACCAAATTTTAGGTACCACAGGAAGTCACACCAGTTAACGGTATTTATTGCCATTTTTTTAAATGTTTCTGTAAAAACTTGAGACATATGTAAAACCACCAAGACTCCCTGAGAAACAAAAGGATTAAGTTAGTAAGGTTTTGTTCCTTGTCTAAATGGTTTATGAAGAAGTTAAGAACATCTGATTGTTGCTCAGCAACTTTGAAAATACAGTAATTAATTAGATACTCTGTACATGCTTAGAGAACTAAAATTAGGCAGCCATTTATTAAAGACATTTGTTCATACTCTTTCCAGTTGAGCTTTCTGCATCTATGGATGAAAAAATACCAATGTCTGTGCGTCTTTATTGTGGGTGTTTTTCAACCTTTGGTTCAAATAGGAAAACCTAGTCCAAAACAATGATTTTATCTGCTTACTGAAGCCTGACAAGATCTCTCAGGAAAAAATACTTGTGTTTCTCTTTTGAAGGCATATTTCTTTTGCTCTTTAATGGTGATAATATATAAATATCTCTACTTAGGGTTTCAGCACAACCTTGGAAATGCAGTGGCAGATGAAAAGAAACAATGAGAAGGGCTAAAAGGACTCGAAGGGATTCTTTTATCCCTGGATAATTCCGTGTATCCTTACAGCTATAGGAGAGTTGTTCTAGTCTGATAGTCTGTCTCTGTTAATGACCAGATCTAAATATTTTATGTGAAGTTTATGAAATTATAATGTGTAGGCACTCTAGGATTCACCATCCACTTTAAAAATACCCTGCCTTCTCTTCATTTAATGGTAGACCTCTGTAATGATATGTGACTCTTCTGAACTTTATTTGAAGTAATGCAAGCAAAGGCAAATAATTTCTGAAAGTAATTCCCAATCCTATAATAATTTTTTTTTTTAATTTGAAGATATCTCAGTCTATGTTCATATACACAGGTGGGGGAAGTCTGTCTAGGGGAATAAATTTAGCTTTTTTCAACGAAATGCTCAAGGCTTCTACAAAAATTCATAGTGGCTGCAGGGCTGGCAGGTAAACTCAGAAAATTGTTTCTTAACAAGGGAAAGAGACATTTTCATGCAGTGTCAGTACTTCAGAATTGCTGTGGTAGTCCATTAAACTTATGTAAACCTATCACAGAAGGCAAAGGAAGTTTTTACCAATCAAAACCTTAATTAGGGTACAAAGCTAAAATTCAAATAAGCAGCAACATTTTTTTTTACTGTGACCCTGGATATTGCTGCTTAGCCCCAACAGAATTTTCCAAAATATATATTATATGTTAAGAATTTACTTTGTTCTTTATCTCTTTTGCATTGACATCCAAGCTTCTGCTATTTGCTACTGCTTTTTCTGCTTCAAACACCCTCCACATCCCCCACTTCCCACCCTTTAACAGAGGTATCCAGCTAGTGATATAGAGATTGTACAAACCTTGGAGAAATGAATTTAAAACATTTTTCCTAGTGCTTCCACTTGCTTGAAATAGACTGCATTTAAAACCTTTTAAACTGCAATTTCTCTCACACAAAAAAAACATGCTTAGTTTCAAGATACTGGGCCTTCCTGCCAGTGAAAGACACTATCCTTGTTCCTGTTCTTAGAGCATTGACAAGTTCTTGAAATTACAGTAAGCTCTTGGTATATGGCAAATTTAACGTTCCTTAGCCAGTACCCATTGACTAATAATTGTGTGGGTTTTGATTGGGATACCCTGGTGAGGAATTTAATTCCCCTTTTGCAAGATGATTGTGATGCCCTGCAAATTTTGGTGCTTCTGTTATATGTTTTCACATTTTCAATATTTATGGTGCAAGGTAGGAATAAGGTTTAAAGGTTCTTTGATGAGAAAGTTATAAAATCATATCATCAGGAGAAACGACATCTATGAGGTATCAGGAAATCAGAGTAATTTCCACCTGGAGTGGATGAGACTTTGCCACTTGCTCACGGGGTGCAGAATCAGGCCACTAGAGGCAGCAACAGCAGAGTATGTTATAAAAATTAAATCAGAGTACAACCAATGCCTATTCCTGTGATACAGAGCCAGGCAGCTTTATGATGCTCATGCTGTAGTTCCCTCTGCGTGAGGGTCTGTGAAGTGGCCCAGGGGATGTTGTTTAATAACGAAAAGGCACAGTCCCTTTTTCACCAGGTGGTATTTGTGCTCTGAAGTCACGGGTTGATCTTTCAGCAAATCCAGCTTTCAGATGCGAAAATCATGTGAAATGGATAGTACAAAAGGATGATACAGTGCAAATTGATACAGATTAATTTCCCCTCGTCTTTGCTTCAGAGGGGTTAAGGATGTTAAAGCAAAGATCAAAGCCCCAGAACCTGAAGAAAAGTAAAAAATGCAACAAAAATCTTGTTTGTTGTATTCCCTCAGGGTTTTTTCCAGATACCTTTCATCTGTCCCCCTTTCCAGAAGAAATCCATACTGCATCTTCCAGCATATTGGTCAAATATTCAGTCTTGTGCTCTTACCTGACCTGGATCAAAGTTCCATTGCTGATTGCTGTATTAATAACTGTAAAGTCACAGCTTTGAATTCCTCCAGCTGTGTGTCCCCTCTTTTATCTACATTTCAATTCCAACCATGAAATTTCCTTACTGCTGTGGAAATCTTTCCATGCTGGGCTTGCTGATAGGAAGCTGACCTTAGGATGCCTGCATGATGTTATTCTCTACAGTAAAAATTTGGAATAGCCATGCCCACGTATGTGTAAATGAGTAGAATAAACTGGTCATACTCTGGGAAACCTGAACAGCTTGAATTTGTATTAAGAAATGGTAGATGAAAATCTCACTAATTGTATCTTACTGTTGCAAAATGGATTATTAAAATTCCCTTACTTAGGTAAAACCTATTTTGTCAAGATATGGTTTGATCCCAAAATTCTAGGATGGTATTATGTATTTTCATTTTTGAAGTCAGCTTAAGAAAGTAAACCACTGTGTTTCACATAGAGCTTTCTACCAAATAAGATGACTATATATTTTTTGGAAGGTGGGTTCCAGGATAAAGGGAGCCATATATCCCTAAGTGTAGTCTGTCAAGCTTTCATCATCAGAGTCAAATTAGACATGTTCTGTCGACTCAAAATTCTCAGCCACTGGTCTGCATCTTGCTTCTTTCCTTCTATTGCCAGCAGGCAATATCTGTATATATGGCAACTGAGTGCAAAAAGATTGACAAGACACTGCAATGGTGACTTTGCCAAGCTATGAAAGGATGACCAGGAGGTGAGAAATGCTTACCCAGGCCCAAAGAGCACTGCCAAGCTCTGCTGTTGCCAGCCTCATCTCACTCCAAGCAGTTCATGTTTCCTGCCTGTCTGGTTGACATTGAACAACAGTGAACACTAAAGGCCTTGTAACAGATTCAGCAGGGCAGTGAATACACGCAACACAAATTGTCTGTGTTAAACCAAATTGTGAGTGGAAACAGCAAATATGCAGGTGGTGGCAGAAGGCATGAAAGCACAAATAATTATAACCAGAATTCACCTAGCCTGTCTTTTTTTTAAACTTGTAATATTGAAAGAAAGCTGAAGCAGACCTAATGGCCCACCTGTTGAGCCTGCTGGTTCCCATGTGAGCTTACTCACTAAACCGTATGCATGGCCAAAAGAATATAATGGATAATAATTTACTATCACATCAGTGAGCTGAAATGCCTCAGTAAAAGATCTGATGAACACAAAAACCAGTGAAAAGGAACATTTAGACTGCTCAATTAAGAGCTGATAGAAAGTGAAATCTTCCTGGTAGTAGCAAGCATCACTGAAGCTCTGCTCAAAAGGGTACAAAGTGCAGGAACTGTATGGATTAAGAAAATCTGGAAGAAGCTCAAGACCACTTCAGGAGAAGGTAATTTATTAATTTAACTTAGAAAATAATGAAAGCAAGAGATGGTAGAAGTCCCTAAAGAAATAAATAAAACATTTCAACCTGAGGTCACCACTAGCACCACCAGTGAATCAGAAACTCTGTGGGAAACAATGGGCAGAAGTCCATCTTGGTGTTCTTCAAATCCATGAAGATTTGAGAGAGCAGAGAAGAATATTTAATACATTCTTTCCCACATATCCTGCCTCTTCTTCCTGATCCATCCTCACTCTAAAAATATTTTTCTTTACATCTAGTATAATTTACTGTCTTTCAATTTATGTCTAGTGCATTTGGTTTCACCTTCATGCACTTCCACCTTTGTAAGTGCCATCAGCTTTTTGGAAACACTGACAAGATCTCTCCTTCCCTATTCTTTCCCCAAGCTGAAGCAGCCCATTTCCCTCAGGTCCTCCTTGTACATACCAGGCTACAGCACCCCAAACGTCGTGGTGGTTCTATCCCCTCCACTTTCCCAGAATACAGCAGGAGAGGTTTCTGTGTATCACCCACATCAGTTTTTCCCCTATTACTATGTTAGACAAAAAATTTCCTGAAGACTTTGCACCTTGCATAATTCTTGGGGTTTTTTTTTCTGGTTTAAGATGTGGAAGGTCAACTACAACAGGTTCTAGTACTGTAAAGGAAGGTTTTGTTCCTCGTAATAGCCATGCCATACCAAGGAAAGGGAAAACCTGTCCTATCAGACTGTGATTAGTCATGAAAGAGCAAACAGTTACAGAGAGCACATGTAATAATTAAAAACAATTGGTTTTCCTTGTGTGCTTGCACTATTGCAGGCCAAATACAGGGACATCTTCCAGAGTTCCCAACTGCACACCAGGACTGAGTCACTGGTGAAGGAGACAGACTTCCCCTCAGAATTTGACCATGTCCAGGCCCCATGGCACAACATTTTTGCTGCAACATGTCATCTAATACCTATTAAAAAAAACCAACTTAATTAATATACTAGGAAAGGCTCATTAGTTATTACATCCTGACTTTCTCTTTATTCTGTTCATTCTTCATTTACAGACCTATGTTTCCAAGGACTAATCTGTCTTCCTTTTTATGAGAAAGTCTCTGAGTTTTGGAGTTAGGGTATGTACAGCCAAAATATTGTTAAATTTCCATATTTTAGTGTGCTCCAGTTTTTTGTTTCCAAGGTTTGTGTTTAGGGTTTAAGTTCATTAGATATTTCTGAAGATAAGAGCAAGCTAAGTTGATCTCAAATGCTGTTTTTAACATTAAAGAAATTTTTATCTTTGTTTTTAGTGTATTTCAAAGTCAGTGTCTTGTTGAAAAAAGTTCCTTTGAATACAAGACTTTCTGAATCTTGCCAGAGTGAGTGCTGGCTGAATTCTTACATCAACACTGAACCCAAAAATTGAGGTATTCTTTAGTTTTTATAAAGAAAATTCAGACTTAAAAATCTCCTTTCTAAGCCTGAATGTAGATATCATGTGACGCATGTTCTACCTTTGCATTTTTAATGTTTTGGTATCGAGAACCTTTACATTCTGCTGTTCCTTTGAATATTGCACTTTATTGAAGGGGGTTGTTGCATAGACACAAATAAATGTGAAAACGCTCAGTGCATGTACATTTTTGTCCTGAACAGATGGAACAATGCTATACTCATGTTTTGTCACTGATATGAAATGATTTAGCTGATGCACAAAGACTTTTACACTTATGATATGTAAGGAATCTATTATTATACAGTGCCATATATAACTATGTCCATTTTATAAATGAGCTTAATTAAATGTCTGTAGAGGAGTGTTTGATTTTTATGTCAATTGAATATAATTTCCCACAGCACAGGGAAAAAAAACCCAAACAAGAACCCCATTCCCAAATCCCCTAAATCATTCAGCTTTGAAATTGCATGAGAAATCAGACCAGGTGATTTAGGGAATAGCCATGAAGGATATGTCTAAGAACTGAAGGGAAGGTGCCAAGGCAATAAGGATGTTCATGTATTTCAGGTTTTGAAGGAACTAGAGAGGTAAAGAGCAGGACTACGTCTCTTAACCTCTCTGTTCTTATGATATATCATGGCATTAGATCTGTAATGCAAACAGGGAAGAAAATCCATCCACCCTTACTCAACTGGACAGCTTCTGCAAAGTCAAACTACTCAGAAAGACAGAAGTTGTAGAGAAGAATCCCAGAGTCAGATAAATGATTCCAACAGAAAATGACTTCACCTTCACTTCAAAGGTTCTATGATTCATAATAAGGATCCCTACTTCCCACCTTCCCATTGTAGGAAAAGATTAGCACCATTTTCTCCAAGGAAGACAGAAGCTGAATTCAGTTACAGAATCAGAATATGAAGGTTCATAATTCAGAAAAGTATGCAGTTTTTCACTTCAGACTCCCCCAAAGTAACATGCAGTGTTCACATTAAAACCAATCAAAAGCCACACCCACAAATTTCTTTGTTCTTTTGTCTCTCTTCCTGAAATACAAGTAATAAAATAATAAAGAGGTCAACTCATTCCTGTGAAGAGATTTTGTAAAATAGTTACGTCAAAATAACACAATACACCAAATAAGTATACGTGCATCTATAACTCAGAAGGCAACGTAAATATTTGAATGCGTCTCTTACCTTGTTAGGTATATACACACACACACACACATA
>VZDJ01000024.1:435769-502625 GCA_008694505.1 Cyanoderma ruficeps | reverse complement strand
CACACACACATATATATACATGCACATAAAGAATTTAGTCAAAAACTTTTACGTGTTGGGGGGGATTATGGAACAAAACAAAAAATTCCAAATCCCCAGAAAATGTGGGGTTTTTTCTTCCTGAGATTGCATGAGATTGCATCTTGCATAGCTGTTCAGATAAAGATATCTTGCCATTTTCGGGTGTTTATTTCTTAGCAAATAACTTTGTAGAAATTAATTATCAATTTCTCCTAAGGGTCTGTTAAAGAAAACCAAATAAACTGGGCTTTTATTACTTTAAATGACAGTGCCCCTATTTAATTTGCTATTATAATGTGGAGTTTTATGTGTTCTTGCTGCAGCTGTAAGAAAAAAACAGACATGTCAGATCTCAGTATATCATACCCCACGTGTATCTTTCCATCTAATCTAGCAGTACGTGTGCAGAATGGGAGCCTGGCTGTTTTCTGAGTTAGATGAACATTGTCCAACAGCACTACTGTGATTGCGTGTGCTTTTCTAGCAGCAGAGTCATATCAGAAATACTGAAGCAATTTGGCTGAAGGTCAATCTGTGCAGGGCCAGACTGCAGGTATGGGCAGCTGCATATCTGAAGTGAGACATCACAGAAATTGCAGTTGAACTTCTGAAACCAGTGTTGTGTTTTCCTACCCACGTCCTTTCAATCTAGCTGTTGAAAGGATGAGATACCTGTAAAATGAGTTCAGTTTGGGGGGGAAATTTGAGCTGTCTTTTGGAAACAGAATATATATTCTAGGAATTTTTGCTCCAGGCATTTCTATGTGAGCAGTCCCGTCTGGGTCCCTTGTTTACCTATATTTGCAAATGACAGAGGGAAATTATAGGCAGAAGTGCTGGGAATAAAGCTCCAGTTGTGAATGTGTGCTTCCTTGGCAAGAGATGCGATAAAATTCTGTGAGAAAAATGTAACTCCACAAATAGCAGTAATGAAGCTGCCTTTTATTATTTTTAATATCATATATATTATTATATATTTATTTTATTATAAGAAAGAATAAAAGATATTAATAAAATAATTATGTGAAATAATAATACAATAATAAAATTTAATCAGTTTATTTTTCTTTCAGTGAATCTTGGAGTTTTGATCTGACTTGTTGTAGCATCTAAAGCCACAGTTCTGCTCATAAATAAGCTTATGCTATGTCTTTTCCTGTGCCCTTCTCTGAAGCTGTGTGCAGACACATAAACCCTCTATGTCGGCTTTCTGAGACCATCTTTCTCCTCACAGGACTGACAAATCTACCACACCCCTGGAGAGATTGTTCCAATGGCTGACTCTTCTCATTGTGGGCTAGCTCTTGGTGCTGAACCAAGACTGAACACCAACCGCTTCTGAAGGAGTTGTCATCCCTCTTCAACAAAGCTGTGCTTTTCTTCTCCATAGGATGCAGATGATAATAGAAGTAATATTATAGACTTTTTTTTTTCAGATGTCTTGCAGGCTTAGAGACAATGCTGTGGTCATTTTTCTGATGTTTGTCTGCAAATGGAAATTTTATCAGTATACTGAAATCATGGGGCTCTGTTGATGTGTGCTACCATGTGATAAACTGGCACAGTTTAGAATTGTTAGACTGTGATTTGGTCACACAGGTATCAGTAATTCAGGTGCAGGATGAAAAATACAGTTGTGCAGACTATACAAAGTGTAAATACTGTGATATGCTGCCTTTGGATATGTTAAGACGTGGCTTTGTGGAGATGTTTATAATGGGCCAAGACTTGCCTATATTTCTGCAGTTAACATAAAGTGTGAAGCTTAAATACTGTCCTCTGTAACGTCAACAGAAATGTGGTCATATGGCTACCCCCACCTTCTTCATTTTGGAAATGAAAGGTGTTCCACTGGAGCTCAGGCCAGTAATAACAATAGGTTTTGAAAAAAGAGACCTCAAAACTTTACTGTGTTGACTTTCCTAGGCTGTCTAGACTTCAGTTTGAATAACTTCTTTAGTATCCTTATGATGCAGGAGTTGTGCTGTGTTGATCTTCCTTTGTCTAAAGGAAAGTATATTCTGAAATCTACACTTGTTTTCTTCTGTCTAGCATTGTCAGTTGCCAGCTGAGTAGATTTTTGTTCAGCTTTTCTTTCTGGATTAAAAGCACAACATTTAAAATCATGTTTCACTACTTTGTCCTGAATTTTCATCACCCAGTTTGTGAAAGCAGTCTCATAAGGCTTTCCTAGTCGAGTTCAGCCGGATTTTAGGACTGATTTTGAAGTGTGGTCTGGAAGTGACTATATTCTGCTTATCCCACAGGTAGCTTAGGACCATCTCTCTCTGAGTTTATGGAAAGTTTTTTTCCCAAGAAATGCTAGTTATGCTATTGCAACACTCATCATAAAGGAACTAAGCTAATAGCAAAGGAACCAGGTTTAACTATAAAGAAAGCTTGGTATTTCAAGCTGTATAAGGATTTCAAAGTTAATACATCTCTAACCACTTTAAAAATGTCACTTCTGAAAGCAAAATAGTTGTTTTGGTGTTTGGTTGCTGCCCTGGGAAAACTAGGTTCATGTGTATGGTCGAAGGGTGCCGGTGAGATGTGCTTGGACTCAGAAGTGGGAGTTGCTGTTGGAATATTTGAATATCTCCTTTGTCAGGTTGAAAAGCAGAATCAATAGAGAGCAGAAAATACAACTGAGAATTAAGTAGAAAATCCATCGTGAAACATCCCATTTTCCCTTCTGTATTTAAGTGCAGTGGGGGAATTGGGCTATAGGTGAACTATCTTTTCAGAAGATTGAGTGGTAACCTGAACACTCAGAAATGGTTGATTAAAACAGTTGAACAAATGCAAGAAGTGGAAGAAGTTTTAGGCTGATAAAGGTACAAAATAGGGAAAGGAAATAAAATAAAGATTTGTGGCCAAATGGCCATAGAAAATTGTAAGTGTTGATTTGACAAAACTAGATGAATAATTCTTAATGAGAAAATATATCAGTGGAAATAATATCCTTTTTTGCAATGACAGACTGACCTCCAGGTTTATCAATGCCCTCTGACAAGTGATTCAGAAAAAATTGTTTACAGAATATCTTCAAAAATGAGCAACAGCTGTGCTTGCAAGATATTTTTCTACCACTGGTACTTAAGGATAGGGACCTGATATTCCGACTGCACTGATATTTGTGATCAGATTTCCACTGGCTTCAGTGATGCAAAGTACTAGAACCTAAGTAGGCCCCAAGGGCACACTCCAGGAGGTGACAACCCAGGTTTTTGGACCATCCACGTGGTCTGGGAGTACTCATCAGTCACACCAAGGTCCTGCTGGCTGAGCCAACCTTCAGGCTTTGTGAGCTAGGTTTCAAGCACACACCACTATGCGCAATGGGAAATAATGCCAGTTGCACAACATGGTTCCAGCTCTCCTTTTGTAATCTGTCTCTCTGTTTTTGCAAGAGAAGTCAGAATGAAAATGTTCATGGTAGATTATTCAAAATGGCTGGCTAACTGAAAAACTGTGGAGAACCACTGGCAACCTGTAGTCTACAGATTACTTGTCTTGAATTTCATTCTCTGGTCACCCATCACTGAGAGAAATGTGATTTGAAAAAGAAAACAAACTCCTTTGATGATTCAGTAACATCAGACAAGTAAAAATTTCACAGTCAATCATTACCGATGCTTGAGTCAACGCTGTCAGTGTGTTCTACATTGTCATTTTTAATCTTCTCCTCAAGATGACCTGTGAATTTTACCTCCTGAAAAAGGTTGATTTTGTCCTGATATTTCATGGTAGACTTTTAAGGAAATAAATAAAGGGCAGATCCATCTCCCTTTTCAGAAAAAAAACCCCCTTCTTTATCAAATGATTCCCTGAGTTGAGATAGAGAAAGATAGAAAGGACTTTATCCTCATATTTCTGAAATTCCTTTTTATTCAGACTTGAAGGATTTTCTCTGTATCTCTTATCAGATAAGGAGATTACCAAAATCCCCTCTAGAGAGTCTGAGCCATCTGCGCCACCAGCAGAGGTTCTGTAACATCTTTTTATCTGGAGGTGGTCACCTTTAAACTAAACAACATGAAAACGACCTGTTAACTATAACATCAGAATGATTTTGGAGCCCTTCTTTACTGGTATACTACTCCTAGTGTGCTGAGGCCAGAGTGTTTGGCTACGATTTTGAGTTCAATTTTGATTTCTCTGTTCTTTACTATGCATGGTTCATGCATCTTCTATGCTCTAGGGTAACTTTCTCTTTTTACTATTTTTTAAATTTTATTTTGTTTTCCTTTGTGGGTTTTTTTTTCTTTTAGTCTTAAATTTTTTTTTTCATTTTAGTGTGCAACTGTAGCTTTGTCTATATCCCACTAGAGATTAGCCACCTTTCTATCTAGTGGTGCTCCTTCCTCCTTCCTGAATTTAGGTGAACATTTTGTTAGAGCAATTCTTCAATCGCTGAAAGTATTGTGTGTAGAGACTGATGTCCCCAGAGCTAAATACAGATTCCACTGAAGTCATGTACAGTAGTTAAAGTTCTTAAAAAGCCCCATGATTTTCAGACACCAAAACCATAAGCACAGTCATGCTCCTCAGAGTTTCCAGTATGAAAGAATTTTATTCTAAAACTTTATGTCTGTTCAGCTGGAGTGCAGTCTGACTCTTCTTAAGTGGAATCTGACATTACTTAAGTGGAAAGATTCCTGTAGTGCTCTATTTTCACTCCTGAGGGCGGATTTACTAATACTGTTTATTTTGCAAATCACTTGGCCATGGGCTTAAGAAGTGAAAATGGATCTGTGAGCTCCATGACATAAAGGTGACCATGATCTTTTGGAAACAAAGTTTTATCTTTGATTGTGCAGAATGAGCATTAATGGAAATATCTTCTTTGCTCCCAGACTGCCATCAACTAAATGAGAATCCATTTATGGTGGTGAAGAGCTATCCTGATATGTCTAGACATGATGTGAAAGTGTGCTCTTTGGTATTGGGATGTAAATGGGGGAAAGGAACAAGATTTTTCAAAGTGTTGAAATGAAGCTGGAAGGCTGTAAGAAATTGTCTGGGAAAGGCTTTCCAGTATTTTTCTGTGAATTGAGCTAACAAAATTAGTATTTCTGGAAGAATTACATGAAGCAATATATTCCTTGGCATTCAACCATAGCAGCTTATATTGGTCATTCTCACCTTTGGTCATACTAAACTACAGTATAATGTCTCTCCCATCCATTGACTATTCCTAAGTTGATCTGCTAATTTGTTCAGAACAAAAAAATAAAAATACTCCCAATCTCTAAAGGAAATGTCATCAAAAGATGACAGAGTGAACAAAAAAAAGTTCACTGCAAGACTGAAGACAAAGGAGGAAAGATTTGGCACATTGCCATGCCAGATGAGTTTAGGATTTCCACCTACAATTTATTTAATTATCAGTGCCAGCTTCACAAAATGCTGCCATCAGAAATTGAATAGATTGCAGGTGTGTTGAACTGAGTAGGTTTAAAATGTTGTGACTGCCTTAATGGCTACATATCCTGTAAAATGCATTCGTTTTCAAGAGTGTGATTATGGTTTGCTTTTTATGTGCCATTATGTCTAATTTGTTTTATGCTCCAACAGAGAAAGTTATTTTCCTCTTTGCAATTTATATGACAAACACAGAAGAATAATCAACTGAAAAATATATTCATTTAATATGATCATGCTCAGCTTCTCTGTACAAGTACATACCACTCCTGAACTACATTAGCAACAAATAAATGTTGTAAACATATTCAGTTCCCCATTATCTAAGGACCTGATTTTTAAAAGAAGTTAGTCTTGTAATTAAAGAAGTGAAAATCATAGTTTTTAAGAAACATAAAATAAGGTCACAGGCACTTTGCATAACTCTCAGGAATGGATGTGTTTCACTGTTTAGACTTAGGATTTTTCCTAAAAACACACAAAACCCCGTCTGAACATTTCTGTAATAACTGTCAGCACAATAATGTTTCTTATAACTCTGGAAGAGAATTTTAAAAAAGCTTTGTAAAACTCATAAAATGTTAAGATCTATTAATAAAATTATTTTTGTGGATTAAATATTTTTAATTTTCATTAAATGGTGAGATAAATAGTTAAATAATGAAAAAGTTTTTATTGTTTTCTAGCTCAAAAAGCTGCCACAATTTTGAAGTAGAGTCAAAGAATCCATCCATAATTTCAGTAATTGTGATTTGAAACTCAAACTTTTTTCTTTTTCTTTTTTGGCGTTGCTGAACATCATCTTTTTTGATCTTTTTAGTATGATAGTAGAACAGCAACAATACAGTGATCAGACTCAGATAATGATAGAATTACTTTGTGAATGAAATTTCTTTTGAAGATGCTATGTTTCAGAAGCTGCTTTATTCTACCTTTAGATACCTCCAAAGTTAATTATTTAATATTTAAAATTGCTGCAATCTAATCTCAGGGAATGCAGATTTAGTAGAAAAGATTTCCACAGTTTTCCACTATTTCAAATGTCTGCTCCTGGGCTGGGAAATGAAGAAACAAGCTATCAGGGAAAGAAACAAAGCAATATCCACAATAAGGAGTGTTTTGAGTACAGTGGAAAAAATAGAGGTCAAAAGAGAAAGAAGAGCAGAATTGATCTTTGAAATGGTAATTTTAAAACAAAGGGACTTTGCATTTCTGCTCATAGCAACACAGGATGATGTGCTAAGATGCCCTTCCATTTGGAGCCAGTTCTGTTTCATAGCTTTATCAAGGATCTAGATGAGAGGATTGAGTGCACCCCCAGGCGGTTTGCAGAGAAGAAAGTTTGATCAGAATGTTGCTCTACTGGAGGACAGGAAGGCTCTGCAGACGGATCTGGACAGGCTGGATCAATGGGCCAAGGCCAGAGGTGTGAGGTTCAATAAGGCCAAGTGTCAGATCCTGCCCTTGGGTCACAACAACCCCAGGCAGTGCTACAGGCTGGGGCAGAGTGACTGGGAAGCTGCCCAGGAGAAAAGGACCTGAGGGTCAACATTAAATTTAGAGAGATGGCAATAACTTCTTCCTTGAGGATGGAGATTTGCAATTGATTCAAATAGAGGTATATTTCTTTTTTCACAGTGGGCACTATGACATTAGTTTCAGACCCTTAATCCCAACATCTTCCACACACCATGAATCTGTACAGGATACAAACCATAGTTCATTTAAACTCATCCCTCTACACTTCTATTTATAAGCAAAACACCTAATTTTGAGTTCAAAGCTATTATGTCAACATTCCACTTAAAATATAGAAATCCATAGTTCTACATTTGTTTTTAATGAGGTAAATTATTCTTCCTAGGTCTTTAATCTTGTCATATTTCATGCTATTGTTATTTTCTTCCTTTATCAGAAGTTACTCAGTCACCTTAGTCCTGCCAATTGTCTAGGCAGTATAGGAGTGATACATGCTAGATACATATGTTTATCATGAACAACCTTTCTTTTTTGTGCAGATGGCCTGCCCATAAACCCCTTGAGCAAAAAGCTTAAGCAGAAATAGCATATGTCATTCAATATAACCAGCTGGCATCTTTACCTCCTCCACACATCTCTAGGAACTAGGTTTATGGGATTTATAGAAACCAGCATGAGAACCAAGGCACGAGTCCTCTCTGTGCATGTCTGTTCATCTTGGTCCTGGAGCTGCATTACCCCAACTCTAGTGGGAGCGTTTTCATTGTAGTCTCCTCATATCATTACAAGAAAAATAGAAATAGTTGCCTTCCTCAAGTTGTTCTCACATCTGTGGGCACTGGTCAAGTTCTATCAACTCTGTAAGTAGTTCCCTGGATTTTATTAATTCTAAAAAATCCACTTTTTTTGTGTTGGGGACTGGGTCAGCACATCATATTTGTGTACCCAGAATAAAGTCAACACTATACAGTTTTTGTTCCCTCTTCTCATCCAAGCTTCACAGTGTCCTTTGTTGGAGAATTGACAGTGAAGGTGTCTTAAGCCTCTGTCATGGTCTGTAAAGCAAAGCTGGTCAACTGTGCAAAAAAACCCATTTCATTCATGCCTAAATAAAGAAATCTTCTTTTTTGTTTCTGTTGCCTAATTACTCTGCTTGATCCTAATGACATGTATAGACTCCAGTCTTTCATCTATGAAGGGAAGGGGAATTATGCCATCTCCCTGGGCGGGCGGAGAACCAAGGGCTGACTCGTCTCCATGGGGGAATGTCAAGAAAGAGAAAACAGGAAAAAGCCCAAAGAAGATAGGTGAGCAGGATGTCTTCAGTGACTAGAAATACCTGTTTGATTTTTCCATTCCTCAGTAGTAGTAACCTTTCATTCAATTTAATGTATTTTGATATTCTTGTGGAGATACACCAATAGAATTAAACAGCATTTAAATATTTTTATAGTGACTTCTTTTCTTGCCCAAGATTGCATTAAGTTCAAAATTAGACACTACTGTGAATTTCTTCTTGTTAAATTACTTTTTAATTTTTTCAATAAGACCTAGAAATTGTAACATTTCTATTAAACCATTCTAATTAACAGATATAAAAATATTAATATTGTGATATTTATTCCTTGAATGCCAGAACAAAATTATGAAAGGCTTTTTTTTTTAGCTTGAAATTAAAACATCATGTGATACCTCTAGAAAATCTGAACCTTTTTGGCAGCAATTAGAGATGACAATAAGAAATGGGTGGAGGGAGGGAGTTCCCCTCTAAATTAGAATAATGCATTATTTGCACTCTGTGAGAAACTAGAACAGGAATAAATATATGCTTTAAAGTCCATTGGACTCTACTGAGAACTTAAAAAGATCACATATGAATATATTCGGAATATATTTCTATACTATTAATGAAATTCCAGTCTCCTAAATACTTATTTAGTGTGTTCTGTGAGGGTAGCCATTGGTCTTGCAACATCCAGGAAATCAGTAGAAAATTATTCACTTGAATGGGACATAAATAAGACCGGCTCTTAAACATCCATATAAGGTGGTATATTAATTTAGCAGGGTGATGCAGCAATGGATTTAAATCAGGGTACAAGTACAAAGTACACTTAGAAATGAGTAGCAACTGTGATATACAGTTGACTCACATGAAACATGATTTCCATTACTGGTCTGTGTAATAGGCTCACAGGAAGAAATTCACACTGTTTTGGCAAACCCAGAGACAAACAGTTATGCACTGGGTTGATACATTCAGCTGATAATAACCAGCTGGTTCTTTCAGCAGATACAAATGGCTGATATGCTCATCCAACAAAGTTCCGTTAAAAAAACCAAAACAAACTAATAATTTCATTCCAAAGTACTGAAGGAACTAGTGGATGTTATAATGGGACACTGTACTCAGCATTGATAAGGTCACATCTTGAGTTCAGTGTCCAGTTTTGGGCTCTTCACTACAAAAAAGACATTGAAGTGCTGGGGCAAGTCCAGGGAAGGGTGAAAGAGATAGTGAAGTGTCCAGGGAATAAATCCCATGAGGAGCAGCTGAGGGAGCTGAGGTTGTTTAGCTTGGAGAAAAGGAGACTCAAGAGGGACTTAAATATTCTCTGCAACTACCTGGAAGGAGGGTGTAGCCAGGTGGGGGTCAGTCCTTTCCCCCAGGGAACCAGTGACAGGGGGAGAGGACATAGTGTCAAGCTGTGCCAGGAGAAGTTCAGGTTGGAGCGCGAGAAGAATATCTTCATTGAAAGGGACGTCAGACATTTTAACAGGATGCCTGTGGTGTAGTGCAGTCACACTTCCATCCCTGGAAATGTTGAAAAGATGACTGGATGTGGCACTTAATGTTATGGTTTAGTTGACGTGCTGGTGATAGGTCAGAGTTGGACTTAATGATCTTTGTGCTCTTTTCCAGCCTTAATGATTCTAGGATTTTATCATATGTCTTGATCATCTCCTGAGGTTCTTGGGAGTCAGGGGAAGTCCTGCTGACTGTGAGCTACCAAAGTAATTGGAATCCACAAAATGATCCAAGAACTACAGACCTGTGAGTCTAACCTCAGATCCTGAAAAATTACAGAGAAGTTATACTGGATACTATTGAAAGGCATTTAAAGAACAATGAAATTATCAGACACAATCAACTCATGTTCAGAAAGGTAAAGTCCTATTTGACTCAAATGTGATATTTTGTGATAAGGTCACCCACCTTGTGGATGAAGGGAAGGTGGTGGATGTAGGTTGTTTTTTTTTCTTTTTATTTTAAGAAGGATTTTGATGCAAAACATCCTTCTGAACAAGTCATTCAGTTGTTGAATGAGCAGGTTCATGATGCTGGGTGAAGACCTCGCTGAAGGGCAGTATTCAAAGGATTGTAGTGAATGGGACTACACTTGGCTGGTGACCAGCCAACAGCATAGATCCTCATAGCTTGATTCTAGGACAAGGTCTGTTCAATATATTTATCAACAATGTAGGTGAAGTGCAGGGGGGAAATGGGCCACTGAATAACCGAATCAATATGATTCCAACAAAAGCTGTTTATTGTTTACATTACATGCCAGATATAGATTCTACGTCTACTGTCCACGTGGGCACACATCTCCAGGTTGGCTAAGCTGCTTGTTCATGAGGCAGGCACACATCCTTCATTTTCTCAGGCTGCCTTCTTATTTTTGATCCTGTTGTTTTCTCAGTAACCTTGATGAATTTCTGAGAGCTGTAACAACAGAACTGCAGGTGGTTTGATAATATTACTCACAACCAATTTGGCTGGTGCATCACAGTGGCTTGTTATACAGATACATTGCTACAGTGAAGGAATTGAATGTAGAATTTGTTAATGGTTGCTGTTGATACCAAACTGGGAGGTGCTCTTGAGTCTCTTAGGGATTGAGAGGCCTTGCACAAGGATGTAGGCAGTTTGAAGCATTGAACAATAATTAATGGTGTGAAATTTAGCAAGTCCAAGTGCCTTATTCTGCATCTGTGACAGAGTGACTAAGGACACAAGTACAAACTGGGAGAGGAGTGGCTGGAGACCAGCCTTGCACAACAGGATCTGGGAGTGCTGGTTGGCATCAGGCTCACTGTGAGCCAGCAGTGTGCCCAGGCAGCCAAGAGGGCAAACTGCATCCTGGGGACATCAAAAAGAGCACAGCCACACAGTCAAAAGAGGTGGTGATCCTGCTGCATTTGGTATTTGCGCCACCTCACCTTGTGAGCTGTGTGCCATGTTGGCCCCACAAAATAAGAACATGAAGGATCCTGAATGTGTTCAGAGGCGTGGCTGGTGAAAGGGCTGGAAGAAGATGCAGAGAGGGAGGTGCTGAGATCTCCTGTCTGTGATCCAGTGACAATATGTCTTAGTGGTTCAAAACTTCACCAGGGGTGGTTAAAACTGGACATTAGGAACCCTTTCTTTACAGAAAGGGTGATCAAACACTGGAACAGAGTTCCTAGGGAGGTGGTAAACACTTAATGCTTGGACAATGCCTTTAATAACAAGCTTTAACCTGGTCAGTCCTGAAAGGGTCAGGCAATTTTACTAGATGATTGCTGTTGGTCTCCCCCAGCTGAAGGCATTCTATTCTATTCTATTCTATTCTATTCTATTCTATTCTATTCTATTCTATTCTATTCTATTCTATTCTATTCTATTCTATTCTATTCTATTCTCATCCTCCAGTCCCCTTTTATTTGTTGTTGCATTGTGGTTATTCACTCTCTGTAAACTTCTCAAAGTTTTGTGAGAATCTCAGCCTTGCCTGTCTCCTCTCGAGTCTTTTTCCATAATAGGTGAGACAGGGCATGGAGCACTTGTCTCAAGATACCTGCTAACACAGAAAGTCTAGTTTCCCCATAAGTTTTTGTGATGCTTCACTCTTATGTGACTTCACAGTGCCTCAGGGTCAGCGGGCAATACGCTGTTCTGCTATTCAAATTGCAATCATAAGGATCAACAGGAGAAATTATTACGTGTTCTGCATGGAAGAGCTGGCTCTTGTCAATGAACCTACCTCCCACTTTATTGTTGTCATCCCCAGCAAGTGACCTTTTAGCCCTATGCTTTCAGCTTTTGTTGGTCAGACACACCACAGAGAAACCATCAATAAAAACAGAAAGGGGCCAATGTAATCCTTAAGAATGGAAGAAAAAAAGACAAACACCATAGTTTTGTACCAACTTTATTCCTCTCCATTACCTCAGCTCCTGTTATTGATAACCTGGTCTGATTTTAGGAAAAGCTCTTTCACCTTTGTACTCACTAATCTCCAGTCTCCTCTCATTCTTTCTCTAGGTTTAGTTGGAGACCAATTTATTTGTGTTTTCTTGTCTTAGTCTGCACTCTACAACCTTATACTTTCCCCTTCTTTCCTACAATCAGGATGAAAATCTGTTTATTCACTGCTTCTT
This sequence comes from Cyanoderma ruficeps, assembly GCA_008694505.1. NCBI lineage: Eukaryota > Metazoa > Chordata > Aves > Passeriformes > Timaliidae > Cyanoderma > Cyanoderma ruficeps. The sequence goes on along the minus strand of VZDJ01000024.1, from coordinate 490,274 downwards.
GATCTACTTACATGTACTTTATGATACATGTTGTATTTCTTACCTTGGACTCCGGCAGGTTTTGCAGTATATAGAACAAAACTTCATTAGATACAGAAACAGCTCTCAATAGAACACTAAACCACTATTTTCAACTTCTTACTTTTACATTTTTAAGCAACAGTCACTCTTTTGGCTACCACAAGAAGAAATTCTGAGAGCAATTTTAGAAAAAGCAGTTTTTCTTTTTTCTCTAAATAAAATTCAGAAATTAAATTCATGGAGTTGCATTCCTGTCAATTGACTGTGAAGTGATAGTTTATGTTGTTCATGATTAGCCATTCATAAAAAATGTAATTTTAATGTTGCTCATCAATAAAACATATTGTCGCACTCACCAGTGATAGAATTTACTCTCTGTTTTTTGTGATCAGAGATTTCAATATCAGGAATACTTACACTGCACATCACAGCTGCATCACTGAAATTTACCCACTGAGTTTAAGGGGAGTAAGTGAATCATCATAGCTGCTTGTTGTCCAACAGCTGCCAGGCATTACTTGCCATAGACTTCTACAGTTTCCCCAATATCATGAGCTCCAGCCAGAGTAGGGAGCTTGAAGTAAGTTGCTTTTCAACAGACTTTCATTCTACCATGGATGATGTCCTAAAACCACTAGATCTTCCCTGTATCAAATATTTTAGAGCTTAACACAGAAAGCAGAATTTAGGAAGCTGCCTCTGCTAATTTAAAGATCAATAAATTTTTGTTCAGAGCCAGATTTACACACCAACAGAGACTTTAGCCTTGACTTGCCATGCATGACTGCTTCAGGGGGAGGCTAATTAAAGATTGGACTATAAGTTGGTTTCTGTAAGCATATGTACTCTCTGCTAGCTTGATGTAAAGTTACAAGAGCTAAGCAAGCAGGATTGTGTTCAAATAGAAGAAAGAATCTGACTAAATTGATAAACCTCTTAGATAACCAATTCAGCTTTTTATAAATAGATTTTGTGAAGGCAATAAAAACTGGTTAATTAATGAAATTAGTATATATCAGATGAGAATAATTTCAAGTGCTTCTGAAAACATTTTGTGGTTCACAAAGACATATGCATCCTGCTGACCACAGTATGTTGAAAATCCAAGCAAATATGACTCATCCTTAACATTAAACAGTGTTTTTCAGGCTGCAGTGTGAAAGCAACAAAACTAAAAAGCAATAAAAGAATTTTCTCTAAACTTCCTAAAACATAAATTAGACAAGAATGATTCTAGTGCAAGAAGATTTGGTGGTTCCTCCTTCAGAGTTATAGATCAAAGAACCTTAAAATTTTGAAATAATGAGGTTTTCATAGAAATTTGAAAATTTTCACAGTGCTCTTCTGACTTCTGAAAGACAAAATACCTTCTAGGCAAAGGTAACATTTTAACATGGTTTATTTTCTGGCTGTCCTATGGGCAGCCAGCATTTCTGGACAAAATACTGATTGTCTGTGAAGCCAATTGTGGGGCTACCACTGCCTTCTACAGCACCAGGATTTTGATCATCTCTCTTAGTTTTGTGTTTGTAAAATGAAAAGTGACACCACCTTTATCAGAGCCACTGGCATACCTGATCTTGACAAGACCAACTTATAAATGCATTTGCAAAAATTTCTAAAATCGGCATCTTTAGGCCTGCAATATTCTGAAAGGTCTGTGTGCCTTTCCCAACCACTTCTCATGTGGTCTATGAAACTCAAATGCATTTAAGTCACTTTGAGTTCACGTAGAAACTATTTTCTTAACATCCAATTTCACAATGTTCTCATAAAAAATATGTACCTTAAAAAGGAGTTTAGTTTTTTTTATAACAGGATAAAGTAGAATAAAACAAGATGAGTAATCACTAATTCATAACAAATCACACCGTAATTGAAACAGAAGTGCTAAAGCAAGATATGTAGGTATACAGTGTGTTTCCAGTAATTTCCTTAAATAAGAGAGAAAATATCCTTTACCAAATTAATTTAAAGTGAAATTATTGGGCAGAGTGAAAAACTGGGCTCCATATGCAGGTAAAAATGATATGTGCTGTGTGTACTTTTATTAGTCCAGGTTTTAAAAAAATGTATTTTATTCAAGTAGTATTGAGTGAGCTCTTCCAATGATGTCTCACATTTCTGTTGTAGTTGAAAGAAAAGAAGAAAATTGGAAGAAAAGAAGCGTTTAGACTCATAGGAACAGTGAATGAAAGGAAAAAACAAACACTTAAGATCAAAATGAGGCCCTCAGAAATGGTTTAGAAATAATACAAGCATTTTTCTAAAATTACTCAAATTAAATTAAATACCTATAAAAAAATTAAAGGACTAGTAGATATTTCACTGTTTGACTAGAATCTCCAAATTACTTTCTGATTACTATTAGGTCTGGTTTAAAGCAAGCAATTATTTGTGAAGTTTAACTTTATTTTGGTGATCTACATCTGCGTGGGTTTTATCTTCTGTCCTAATTTTTAGCCTTGTTTCTCTGCCAGAAAGTACCGTTTTGTTCTACTTCTTTCAACCAGGAAGAAAAAGGAACCATTATCAAAAACCATATGTGCTATTATAGGCAGATATTGAAAGTTCAGCAGTTTGTTGCTTCTTAGATCCCTTGTGGTTTACTTTATTTTTCTGATATTGATATGTAGTAGTGTATATAAAAACATAAACAAGAGAATTCAATATAAATGCTCCCATACTATGTGGGATTGAATGACTATTGGGAAATATTTCTAATACATTTTCAGTCCAGGAGAAAAAATCTAACTGAAAGTAATATATAAAGGGGAGAATATTTAGGTTGCTCTGTAGCTGAAGTAAAAGATGAAGAGAACATCAGCATTGCAGTTCCTCACTGTTGCCTAGTTACTTTCTTAGCTGAGTTTTATATGTAAATAAATAGTGGGAGTTTAAGAATATTTAAAATGTATTTCTCATTTAAACGTTTAATGTAATTTTCTTTGGTGATCTCACAATATCTGAGTTTCCCAGTTTGGTAAGTCTGGAAAAATCAGGTCTCTCTCTTCTATTAAGTAATCATGTAGTCCAATTATCTAATACCTCCTCTCTGGCTCACCACAGTTTAATAGCACGCAGTTAAAGCAGTAAAACTTTTGAGTTTCTTTCTTGCTTTTTTTCTTTTTTCCCATCAAATTGGATGCAGATATTTCAAGTAAAATATTTGTACAGAATTCTCTGCTATAAAATCCAGTGAATAATGGCACTTAACTCTTGCTAACATTTCTATCCAACTTTCAAATTCTATAAGCTAATATCAACACCCTCATAATAAAAAGGTGCATGAAAGAACTTGCAAAAGTCTAAGTTACCCTGAAAGTCCTCAGAATTTCTGTATCTGAATCCAATGCTCTAGTGCATATCATACGGGGTTGCTTCTTCCTTAATAATTAGCCTCAACGCCTCTCTGCTGTTTTTATAATGAAGCTGTTGCATACAGAAAACCCAGAAGACATCTATTTGACTCTAAAGTACTCTTGGGGAACAAGCCTGAATAAAGAAAAGTGAATCACAAAGCAGATTGAGAAAAACAGTAAAGTTAGGATATTCTCAAGAAACTAAAAACTTCAGTGGAACAGGTGTGTTTGTGATTCACAGTATCTTACCTCCTGTCTCTCTAGAGACTTTTTTTGTGTTTGAAAGCCCCTATGGACTTGCTTTCCTGAACGGCAAGACTGTGCAGCAGCTGCTGCCCTTGGACAACTTCCCTGGGAGGATAGGAAGCTCAGGAAGGTATGGAGGCACTGGTTTGGTGGGTGCTGAAGAGGGGTGCTGAGAAGGTGACAGACACTAGAGGTGTGCACCACTTGATGCTTAACAGCTAGGAGTGCAGGAGGGTCAGAGAAAGCTCAAGTGCTAGCACCTTGCTTCAGTTCACAGAACTCACAGAAGAGGACCCTTCAGAGGTCAGGCAATGAAGACAAAGAGAAACGACTCAAGGGCTAGATAAGGCAGTAGACCTTGGGGACTCTGGATGCCTTGACTTTTGCCTAATTGGGGGTATTCATTAACCGTGGCACGGGCTGCACTGAAGAGCTTGTGAAATGGGACTGAGACAGCAGGGAATATTTTACAGAAGGTCAGTAATAAAGACTTGCCAAGGGACAGAGAAGAAAAGAGAAAGAAAGAAAGGGCAGGAGATTTGGGGTTGGGAGCATCTCCATGTGGAGATCTTAGGTACCTGGTACTACCTCTGTGAGACCAGCATAGGTGCCTGGATTCTGTGTGACATAGAGAGCAGACACACACGGGTCTAAAGAGGAGAATCCCTAGATGCACTGCCGAAAGGCAGAAATGCAGTGAGCCTTGAAACAGTTCTATCACATAGTTAAACATGTAGGGAGAAGATGTGCCATGAACTACAACAGTTTGTGTTAGTAATTTTTGCTCTTCTCAACCTACAGTAAATTTATTCCTCAATTCAGTGCTTTTTTCATTTGTGGTGCAAATCAAGACAGACATTTTACCCCCTCTAGTTCAAGGAAGCAACAAATAGCTGTGATCTCACTTTACAGCATGGGTCTCAGTCTCGACCATGAGAAATGAGGCAGTAGCAGGAGGAAATAATTGGATACTAGTCAATATATCACATTGCTGTCCCCTGCTCTTACGCAATGAACTAAGCTGCTTGTTCCTCAGGCTTAAATGACACTTGGGTCTCAGGTGCATACATTTAGCATTACAGGTGGATACAATTAGCAGTAATTGCTTGATGTAAACAGGTGACATGCTCTGGTGACATGCTCTGCTGACATCTCACTGGAACTCACCTGCTTCACGTTCTCTTAGCCTTCCTGCTCAAAAGATGCTTTTTCTAAATTCACTAAATTCACAAAAACCCCTATAAGCCCTAACTATGCCAATGCTTGCCCTTCATACAACACTCCTGGAGACTACACTGGAGAACTGTGGCTAAGTATACTCACGTACATATACATAATCACATTATTAATGTGCATACAACAGGTCTGCTTCTGAGTGGCAGAATTTAGTGTAGATTATGCTAAATATAAGTTTCCCACAGTGTGATGGTAAATGAAGGAAAGTAATGAAGCTCATAATTCCATATAGGCAAATATAGGTGTTCTTGGATACTGCTGACACAAATGGCTGTTGGGATAATAAGTAAAGGAAGATATGGAGCTCAACATTGACTTAAATTGTGACTGAAATACCAGCAGTGTATCTAATGAATTGGTCTACCATTTCTTTATTGCTGGGGTCAGAACTATCCTCATAGTCATATGGCCAAATCCAATTAAATCCTCATGATTAATTTGCTGCTTGTAGAAGGTGAGAAACTGTCAATATAAAAAATGGGTGTGTTCTACTTTGCCACATGGCACACATCCCAGAGGTACAGGCCAGAGGATTGCCTCTCAAACAGGAGGGAGAGGGGCTCTCAGTGAAACATCTCATAGGAGCTGGAAACAAATTTTACACTTTTGTTCCTTACAAGTCTGTATGTGCCACATTCTTTCAAAATAGTGATAGTTTATGATGCAGTTTCTAAAACCATTAATTTATAGCATAACATAGTCAATTTGTTTCAAACTCCTGATTCTGGCTGGCATATTCTCACTTCAGATTGGTCTAAAATCTGGAACACGTTTAAATTTATTTGTTGATTTTTCTGCAGTAGCAATATAGTTTCTGTTCTAGTTCAAAGATGGATTCTAGTGAATTAGACAAATAGGAGAGAGTAGAATTACTGGCTGTGAGCTGGACTAAAAGAGGTCACTTAATTGATTAGTCAAAGAGAGAAAGAAGTTGTATAATTTAAAACTTATAAGGTCACTTACACTATAAATTCACTTTCTTTGGTATATTGAGAGGAAAACAAACCAGCAGATCCTTGTCTTAATGGAGATGGGAGAGTTTGAGAGAGAAAATAAATCACTAGAGATATCCTAAGGGTTCTTCGCTTACCTTGGAGAGCAGGTAACAACTTTTCTGAAGCAGTCCTTACCTTTAGGAAGGCACAAAATATGTTTTTTATTTAAGAATAAATGGCAGTTCTTCAACTCTTTGATCTCAGATGTCTCAGTACATTCTATGATGTTTCTGCAATGGTTTATCATCTGTGAAGTGGGATAACAGGTGTCAAAGGGTTGGTGTTAACTGCATCTCAGTTCCTTCTGCAACCTACTCAGGTCCCAGGTCTTTATGCTGGAACCATGACAAGGCAAAAACTTTGACGCTTAACATGGAATCAAAGACTCCCAACAGTTAAAATCCCTGTGTTCACCAAAAAAAGAAACTCTTGAGAAGACCCCAAGTCTCATCATAGTATTGAATCCTCTCAAAACAGATGTTAAATATTCCCCTCAATAATTTTTTTAATGCAGGTCAGATAAGCTTTTCCCCATGAGCCATACTGCTTTGGAGTACTTGAAATTACAGAAAACAACCTATCTTGAGGTTCAGGAAGGCTGGAAGCTGGATCCTTATGTGTCAGTTATGTCCTTATGCTTCAGGTTGATTCATATCAGCCAAGGAGCTACACAGGGTGAGATCAAGTTTTTCCCATTCCTCCTCCTTGTTGCTCTATATAGAATGTGTAGCATAGCCTACTGTAAGGGAACTGGCAAGATGTCTAGTAGCACCACTTAGAGCCAGCAAGTCTCAGCTTTCATGCAAACTTCTAACTCTTGACCATACGAGAAGGGAAGGGGAAGCCCTTCCTAGCTATTTTGAATGCCTGTTCAACAATGTTAAATTGCTCTTTAGTGCTATTAGCACTGAATTAGGACAATATGAAGGATTAAAGAGGAAAGTGGAAGTGTGTTGGGGTATAAAATAATTAGAGTTGATATAAGTGTGGGAGAATTTTTTATCTACCTTGCATTAGACCTTTGAGCTACCTAATGTTGCCTGTAATCAATCACTAAGAAGTCACCCAGGCTTCCTGCATGTTATAGCCTCACACACGGGCCTATACATTAATCCAGCCCAGGGATTGTACAAAACAGAAACTTGTGAACCCTGTGCTGTAACCTGGGACAACATTCAGACAGATGTTCTTTGGCAGAAATAGCTAGGAATGTCTACTTTTCTTCAAGGTAAAAANCTTCAAGGTAAAAAAAAAAAAAAAAGGCTATGGAAGTATAAAGGCACTGAAAAACCTTGAGGGAGCTTTTTGATTCTGCATTTTGCTGAGCAATAAAAGGCCAATACTTAGATGTCGATTAGATTCTGCTGCATACCATGCCAGTTCACAGTGCTGTCAGATGAACAGATCATCAAAGTGCAGGCTTCAGTGATGGATGATTTTAGTTTCTCAACCTTGATGTGATGATAGATTTGTATCTGAACTGAGAGGCATTGGTAGACATCTGTCTTTAGTGTTATGTATGCTGTTAGTGTTGCAAGAAAATGAATAGGTGCTGACCTGAGGTCTACATGACTGAACAGAGCATGAGATGCCACAGGACATGACATGAAAAATTGCTGGCTGTGATGATAACAGTCAGAAGCTGACAGAAGTTACCCAGAGTGCTGTGAGATGGCTAGATTTTGCAGATGGTTAAGGGGAATTGTGTGACTGATTGCCAAATTTCAGAGAGGTAACTGAGGGAACCTTCCAGGGGGTGAAAGTTTGCAGGGCAGCAGTGCCAAATCATGTCAAGTTGAACTAGGTAATGGTATAAGAAGTACCAAATTCGGGTATGAAGACAGCAGAACTGTGACCAAAATTTAAAAATAATTCTCCACTGGCTGTTTATTTGGAAGGGATTTGGGAGATCAAAGAGAGGTACAATAAGATGAAAAGGAAGATCAAGAAACAGGGAAAGAAATAATAGCACATGGAAATGTGGCAGTTGGTGCTGTCTCAATATTCCTCTCAAGTAGTCCTCTGCTTTGTCACAGCAGAATAAATAAGAGCAGCAAACCAAAGTCACTGTATTGAATCCAGCACAGAGGTCCCACCTCACTGGCTGCAGAGTAATGAGGACAAGGCTGGCTGCTCCCCTGGAGAACTACATGAGGGACCAGCCAAGCATCCTGGAGGTAAGTCACTGCAGCATCCTTTGTAAGTGGTGGAATAATGAAATGACAACAGAAAAAAAGAAGGATTTTAAAGGGGACAGTAGGGAAGAGAGATTAATGACTGAAAAGAAATAAGTCAAGATATTGAAGAGGATTAAAATTAAAAAAAGTGTGTGAATTAAAGAAATTACAGTGATTCTGCATATACATATATGTATACAGTTTAAAACTCATTTGGCCACTGACCAAATTTCAGAGAAGGGAGTATGATTTGTCTTGCCTTCTGGAAGCTGCATCTCTTGAAGTGTCTTTCAGTGGTTGCTTGATTTGATTCCCTTGCTGATGTATCCTAGCAGTTTGCTTTTAGTACTGATTGCTGCATAGCAATCATCGCTGTTATTAGCTGTTACAAGCATAAATAAAGCATGATGGATTAAATAACTGAAGAGTCATAAACAGTGTACTGTCCTACAGGAGGTTTTAAATGTTTGCTGACCTTTGCTTCAGTCAGACATATATAATATATAGATACATGGGATTGCAAATATTGATATTTTCATGCTTTATTTTTTACTGAAGTAAAGGCTGACAGTATGTCTAAGAGAGAATGAAATATTTACTTATGTTTCCTGTTGTTTCTGCTTACTTTCCTGTTAGATATACTTAACTATTGATTAAACTTCTTACTTTACTGACTTCCATTTAGATATTCATAAGTGGAATGTTCAGATACAGTCTAATTATTTCCCTCTCCTATTTCTAAGATATCAACAATATGACCATACCTGCTTGTGTGGCTTTATAGCATCAGAAAACAATATATGATTTTCAGATTGGTCCAGCTGATAAAAAACAAAGGTCCTTTGAACTGGAAATTGCACACTGTATTCTGGATGCAGCCAAATGGATGAAGTGAGTGAATTTCTCTGGCACTTTCTCTGAAAGACCTCCCTTCTGTTAACTGGAGTATTGTGTTTACATTTCCATCTGTCTTCACATAAGAACCTAAGTAATTGTTAATTGCATACAGAGAGAGGCCCAAGAGAAGAATAACTGTATAACAGATTTTGAAGGGCCAAGAGTGAGTTTGGGAGACAATCTTTAGCAAGCAACAACAAGAATCAGCAATAGAAATTATTATAAGCTGATTCAAGAGATCCAGGAAAACAAAACCATTCTACAATTTATTCTATCAGTTTTACCGATATCTCTTCATTAGAGAGGGAAACCCACAACTCAGCATAACCCAAAACACAAAAACAATCCTATTTCTACAGTTGCCAGAGATTTTACAGAGCATCATTTCCCATCTCTTACAGGTTCAAGCTAGGTAATATATGTGAATGCATGATACCAATGTCAACCTTGTGTTGAAAATACTGACCTGCATATTTTCCTTCATTTGTCATAAACTTGCAATTTTTTTTTTGAGTTCTACCCCTCTCTAGCAAATGTGATTGAAATTCACCAGTGAGTTTGAAACTTTCAGAGGAAGGTGAGAGAAAGTGTGAAACTGGAATGACCTGCTCGATCAAATAAGTCTCATTTACTTTCAAAAGTAGGTTTTATAATTATTTTCTTAATTGTGATAATAATTGGTAGTAGGATGCTTGAACATGGCTGCACATATGATGCTCTATAGTATCTCAGGGCACTGCTGAAAAATATTCTAGTAGTGGATATAATGCCACTTATCTTGCTTTTTGTGCTCTAACCCACCTATCTGGGAGTGACTGCTCTGTTTCATTTCTATGACTCTCTGGGGGGTTATGAGGAAAATCATTGAAACTGGAGCTTTGTCACTTATTTGCTCTGAAACTTACTTATCTATGCAGAAGAGAAATTACACTAGCCTGCTTATTTCATCATTTCTTCATGACATTCTTACATTTCAGAGCCTATTTCTCAGGCTGTGCAGATTGTGAATTACAGCATTCTGAGAATTGTGTGGATAAAAAACCTCTACATGTCTATACCTGGCGTCTGAGATTGCAGCATAACGAAAATGAGGGTAAAATTGAAAAGCATTTCTGGTCTTGAAAATTTAGTCCAGGCATCAGAAGCTGTTTGAGAGCCTCTTAATAAGAGGCCATTTTTTCCACTGTCAGACTATATTCCATGGAGAAAAAGTTTTGTTTTAGGAACAGACTCTTCTTTACATAACATTAAGCGGTAAGCACACTAAGTGAATTTTTCTCTTAGACAGGAACATTAGCAAAAAATTGTGCAGGATCCTGCTTCAGAAGGTCAGTCTGTATTCATTACATGCACTTCCTTACTCCTCAGAGCCAGTGAGCTCCTAGCAGCATGAGTTCTGAGGCTGTATTATAAAAATTCCTGCCCTCTTCATCTGTGAGCCTCTTGTTCAGCAAAACTCTCAGTGGACATTCAATGAAATCAATCTTATATTTTATGCCTATGGTTCCTATCTGAAATATCTCTCACTCTTTTTTTTTTCCCCACTAAGCATAGGGAGGTTGAAAAAAAGCACCTCTTCATAATTTTGCTGGCTTCATTCCTTCCTCCCAAACTCTTCCTTTTTTTGTCTAAGCATACTGCTGAGCTCTCAAATAGTGACATAACTGAGGTCAGCTTTCTCCACTAGGCCTTGTATAGCCTACCCTGTGGACAAGAAGCTTTACAATCCATTACCATTTTACTCATTTAGTCAACATAGCTTGGAAAAATGGCTATCAGGCACTAATACAAGCTTGGAATACACAGACAGCAGAGCAAAATATTACTAAACAAATAATGTTTTGCCTGTTAGTTTTTAGGGAGATGCAGCAAAAAGCATATAGCTCTGGGGTGCTCCCTTCACTCTGTTAGAGGCTGGAGTAATTTTTGCAAATCGCTACTGGGAACATAGTGTGGGGAGGTCTAAATTTCACAGGTGAGTTCATTTTCTCATGGCATAAGTCAAGAGGCCCAACTTATTTAGAATACCTTTATTTTACCGTTAGATTTTTTTTTTTTCACACCAGAGATCATCACACAAGACACCAGAAGACTTCTTTATATTTTATCCTCATAAACAATTTTATATGAAGGAAGTCATTGGCACCTGAGAGCTGTATCTGCATTATTGCTGATACTGCACTTGTCAGACTTAGCCCAGCAATAATGCTAAGGGAAATATCTTAAATTTAATGATTTTCAGTGAAACCTTTTTTTGTTTGAACAGTGAATTATGGTGGTACTTTTTCCAGTAAGACAATTATTTTATAATGAAATTTTTATCGTGATTCCTTGTAGGTGAAAGGAGAAGGCATAGATTATGCCTTGCTGTAATGAATTTGTAATCTGAGACCCTGACCCAAAGCTCATTAAAACCCAAAGCAAAACCCACACCTCTCAAAAGCAAGCAGGATTGCCTCACTAGCAGAGGAGCAAACATTTTTTTTCTTGAGTGATCACTTTAATTAGAAAAAACTAATTTGAGGATTGCCAAATCTGTACAGTATTTGATGAATCCTTTTTAACAAGATAAGAAAATGAAAATAATATTTTTAAAACCCCAGAAATCAATGAGCTGCCCTTTCCTCCCCCTCTCCTTTTATTTCCCTTTAAAATAACCCTCCTTATTTTTAGAGCATAATATCTATTTCCTTATTTCAAATTTCTCAGTGATTTCTTGTGATCACCTTATGAATTCAGCCATCTGAATACAGTTAGATCAAAGTTCTTGTTTTAACAATGGAGGTGAATATTCCTTATCAGCTTGATGTAAAGTCAACTTTAGCAATTTCCCCTCTTAGTTAAAAATAAAAATTACTTATTTTATTGTACCTAGTCAAAGTTAGAGGAGATAATATTGGGAGGTACTTCCTTATCATGGACAACTGATTTCTAGACTATAATTAAAAAAAACGAGACAAAGCAAGGAAGAAAATATCTTTGCAAAGAACTACAGTTATGTCTGAAAGGTATGAACATGCAGAATATATTTTAGCAAATCCTAAAATTCAGATTTCACTGGCTGCTATTGGCTGCAGCACAGTAATACTATGGTGAAAACTTCCCAAAAACTGAAACAATGAGCCAGATTCTTTTTTAATCAAAAAGAAATGTCAGAACGTCTTCAGGTTTTATGTTTATGGTCAGATTTTGAAAATAATGGGAGAGCTTGACGAACAGCAAAATCGTTAAAGCTAATAAGCATACAAAGCCTGTTCTGCCATCTTTCAGTTCACATAAGATTTTTCGATTGTCCTTTTATTCACTGGACATGTGTGTACACAATCCAAATCACTCTCACTGTGAGACTTATTTTAAAAAGCACTTTGTGAAATTGAACTTGAACAAAGAAATAATATAGTTCATTAAAAACTCATCTGTGTACCAGTCTTGTTATCAAGCAAAACAATCAGTTTAATTTTTTTTAATTTACGAAACCATTTTGGGATAATCAGAAAATTGAGCATTGCATACCACACTGCTGTATGTACATTTTAAGATAATTAGATGTTCAATATCCAGGATTCCCAGGAAGAGGAATAGCTATGAACCTTATTGTATTTTGAAACTCAAAACCCTCTGATTGCATTTTCATTACTTTTTCTAATTGCTTGACTATTTCCATCTCTCCTCCTGGTCCTTTTCTACCTCATCACAATTTTGGATGTGTGCGGCAATTTATGTTTGTTGTTGTTTAAATGCAGGCGATATGAAAAAGATGCAAAGACACTGGGAGTACCTTCCAGACTTGTTTGAGCATTTTCAGAGAGCAAGGAACTAGGTGGTGGCAGCTCTCTGTATTCTGCTTAATGACATTATTTTAGTGTCTAGATTTAGTGTCTAGATTTAGATTCTAAATGTAAAAAAAAGTTTGTTTAAAGCAAAATACTGTACAAGAAGAAAAATTCCATGATAAAGAAATAAAGCAGAAACTGCCACAAAGTTCAAGTACTGCAAATATCTGATTTGGGAGGTTGTACATCACAATAAACTACACTTAAAAAATACTGCAGTTCTGCTAAAGTCAGTGTAGTCACTTATCTACATTAGATAAAGAGCTTAGGGCGTGTAAAACTTCATTGTCTAATCATGTAAGAAGCATTATGCTTTTCCTTTTGTTGAGTGTTTTTATTTTTCATCTTTTTCTTCAAACCATCCTGGGAATTTAGCCAGTGACAATTTGTTTACCCTAGATTTGCCACTTGTTTGTAAGTTCTAAGTTTACTACCCAGAGCTGCATGGCAGAATAATTGGAGAAAACCGTGGGTTTGCTGAATACACACCCCTGTTCCCCCTGCTACCTCTGCCTGTGCAGACATCTGAGTGGATTACTGCTTCTTCAGTCTGACCCTTTCTGCCTGATGCAGGCAGATTGAGCCATGACGCAAAAGGAGATGAAAAGCACAAAACAGGTGAGAATAAATACATAAGAAGAAAGGAAAACTGTGCTCTGCCAAGCTGTTTATCTGGGAAACACCCTCTGCAGATGTAGAAAACCACATCTTGTGAAATGCCACCAGCAAGTCATTATGGTAGGCAGATATTGCCTTGACTGGATATATCTGGCTGTTCCTGTTATCCAAAAGAAAATGGGGGAACTTTACATTCTTTGTTTCTTGTTCTCCTCTCTGCTCCCAGTTCAGAGGGTGTGCAGGAAGCTGCTGAAGGATTTGAAGTATGAGCTTTTATGACACCTCCATCCTACTGAACTGCCAGCAGGTCTGACTTGTGACGGCATCCCAGAAGATTTTGTAAACTTAGTGCTGTCCTCATTTGAAAGTTAGAGTCACATTCACTGAAAAGCGTATCTTCTCTCTCACCACAAACATAATGTTTTGCTTGTGTTTCTGTCCTAACCTTTAATATCTTTACCTCATAGCAGAATTTCTTATTGTGTTATCTAAAAAAGCTTCATTTTATCAGGAATAAATTATTTTTACAACGGGAAAATACTGATGAGCTGTTTACCTACTTAATTGAGAGCTTCTTGAAAAAGGTGGCAAATTTTCCTTACCCAAAACATTCTAGTCCGGAGCAGTTCAGCACTAAGCTGTGTTTTACTGCCATGCTGCCCTGTCCCCTTGAAAGCTGTGGTCAGGTGGTCAGGTAATCAGGTAGTCAGTCTGATGTGCTGACATTTTGCAGGAGCCAGATTTCCTGTATGAATTGTGCCTCCTCTGGGGTCTGTAGGTTCTCCTCTGGACAAGCCACAGAATGCAAAATGGGAAGCAAAAGATGGTGGTTCACAGTGATTAAAATAATCAAACAAAATTTCAGGTCGCATCAGACACTGTGACACAATAGCCATAGGGATCTTAGTATTGAGCTGACCTGACACAAAAGATTTAGTATCAGTTTAAAAATCAAAGTGCTCTGCCCTTTTTGTAGTCTTTTTCCTTGCTTGTTTCCTTAAAGGGGTTTGAAATGCACATTCATTTTTTTCAGGATCTTAACAAATGATGAAGTATTGGTAAAAAATATAAGAGAGTTGAATAAACTTAATACTTTTCTTTTAACAGTGTCTGTATTTTTTAGTTTTTTATACAAAGCTATAAGCACTCTGACAGCAGTTGTTTCATTGTAATTTGTATAAGGAACAACATGTGGTGAAAGTGTAAAAAAAAAAAATTCCATGCAAATTGTTGACGAACACACAGACACAGGTCCTGGGGGTTGTGAAGTTTGCCAGCTCCTGTAGCATCCACAAAAGCTTGGATTTAAATTGCCTCTGGAGAGATCCTATCTGGTTCTAAAATACAGACAGTATTAATATCAGTCAAAAGTGAAAATCTCCTTAAGATTCTGGGATTAAAAAGTGAAGGATAACTACAGAGGAAAAAGAGTGTCACCTTGATGACAGACACAAAACAACATCTACTGTTTGGAAGGAAAATAGGAAAACAAAAGATTGATTTAGTACTGTGCTTTGGTCCCCACAAGAATTCCACTGTTACTTTAACTAGCTAATGTGTAATTTCAATAAAATCCTTTGAGTCAAAAAATAACTCATTTGAAGAGAAAAAAAAAACCCCAAACAAAACAATAACTCCAACTTCCTATGTGTTTTTACTTTACTGTCTTTATTTAAATGCGTATTTTGACTACACCACTGGTAAGGATCACCAGTATAACATTCCCTGTTAGAGAGAATTGTGGACAAAAATTGGAACCTTTTGGGTATGTAGGAGATGGGAATAGAGGGTCATAGGGGTCAAATCATGACACTCTTACCATTTTAAAAAATAAATTAATTCTTTAGGTGCCAAAATAAATGAACTTTACAGAAATAAAAATGTGTTGTGGATCAGATTTTGACTTAGAAAGTGGCATGAAAACAGATTAAAACTGAATATACACTGAAAATCTAGGACCTAGTATTAAAGCATTAAATGTCTTAACATTCACTATAAGTTTGCATTTTGTAGGTTTTGTAAAGAATGACAATAATCACACTAAATATTGGTTATTTTGTCAGTCTAGAAAGCTAATTCATAGAGGGCATGCCATTCTCCCCCGCGCCTTCTTCATTAATGTTGGTTATTTGTGATTTACTGGCTACTTGAGCAATCCGGGATTTGAAAAAGCCTCACTGGTCCCTGAACCCTCAAATTTTATCAGCCCAGTATAAGACAATGAATGATAGCTTGGGGGAAAAAAAAAGAAAAAAAAAGGAAGAAAAAACCTACAAAAAACCCAAAAAAGCCCTTGCAGACAAAAATACACANAAAAAAAAAAAAAAAAGTGTGCCAACATATGATGAAATGGTCAGCAGTTCTTTCAGCTTATTTGCTTATTAATTAGTTCACCATTGTCTCAAGTTTCTGGTAAATAAACTGAAGAAGTCTTCAGGAGAAAATGAGGTGGTTCTGCGTATTTTGATGAGGATTTCTAGTTTGGCACACAAGCAGTGTCTGAATTTATGTATGAAAAGATCTACATAAGCACTGTATGTGAGCAACCCTTTGTTATGTATAGATTTCCTACCAAAAATCCTGTTCTCCAGTACATATTTTTATACCCTAATTCCTTCAATCCTGTTCCCTACCTGATTGTCTGCTAGAGGCTCTGTGGAGGATTCTGCCTACCAGAGAGAGAAGAAAATTCATGTAAGACAAGCAATGTTTTCTTGCTGACTTCAAAATATGACCTCTGTGGCTAAAACTCCTGGCAAACATTAAGTACTGATGGGAAGGCAATTATTTACAGCTGAAATGCGACTGAGGTACTCAGGAGACTTCAAAATTGGTGCTTCTCTGGGCTCCGTGATATAAAAGTCCTCAGTACTCAGAAGGAGACTCAAAAACATGCAAGGACAAATCCCAGGCAGAAGAAATATCCAAAAAGCTTTATCAGTTTCCACAAATTATAAGCGTGCTCACTGTCATATGCTAATGTGATTAAGTGTGCCAACGGTGAAAATCTTCAGATCTTCAGAAGAGGTACTGGAGCTGAAACAGCAGGGACAAAATTCAGTACTGTCACCCAGAGTGTGAGACAAAAGCAGTTTTCAGAGAACCTCTAGATAAAATGCAGTGACTTTTGTGCCATGAGTCAGTCACAAGTGAGCTAGCCATTGTGAGGAGACAGTTGAGGAGAGAGACTCAGTGTAGAGCTTATTCAGCAACTTGCTTGTGATTTGCAGCCATGGTTTAAGGGCCTGCCTCCTTACTGTGGCACAGTTTTGTTAATTGCAAATGTTATCCTGTTCTGATCCAGTATGCAGAGACATTTCAAGTGCTTTAACTGAGGGCCTTGCCTGTGTGTTCGTTCATAAAGCATCCTGCAAAGTAGCAGCAGACTCTTGGGCTCTGCTGTGGGCTGAGTCCTCTCGGTTGTACCTCCCAAGTGGTACATTTTGACATTACAGTCATTTCTCAGAGTTTCAGCAGACAAATCCCCAGCCTTTCCTCACCCTCTGTGCTGCTTTGCCTCTGGGGGACATGACAGTAGTGGGCCCTGCATGAATGAGGCTAGCCCATGATGTGACATTTTGAAAGGGCTTTCTTGATGGTTGAACTCCTTGAGGGTGCAGATCTGTCTGCTCATAATCCTTAGCCATTTCAGATTGTTATCTAATGATTTGGTTTGCTTTTTCAGTTTTGGTTTGATTTGTTTTGGTTTTGTTTCCATTTATTTTCCCCCTAGATAATGGGTTGGCATCAGGGCTTTTTTCTCTCTTTCTGCCTTTTCTCTCTCTAATTTTTCAGACCTGCTTCCCTGTCACATATTTAATCTAACTTTCTTAAAAAATGGCATCCCAAAGTATTCATGAAGTCTGCAAGTGCCAGTTTCTTAGATCACTGGTAGCTTCACAGAAGCTTTTGTGAACAAAAGGCTAACGAGTCTCATCAGCACAGTCACGATTCAGTTTCACTGTGTAAAATCAGCCTCTGTCCAGTTGCAACGCAGGAGCTAACCCCTTCATAACTTTATTGGTATGTAACAAAGGTTTGTCTCAAAGGAAAGCTACAGAAACAATAATAATTGTGAGGGAATAGGGAGAATAAAATAAGCCCTGATGCTGTGTCCTCAGCCTGTTAGAATGATCAAGCAGTCTTTTTCCTGCCCAAGATCTGCACTCAAGGAAGAAGGTGCTAAGACTGATTTACACAAGTTGACAGACTGACAAGTTGACTGTATTGGCAAGTTTTGCTAAGTTTATGAGTACCTGATATGTCCACTTGCATCAGAAACACTGCCCATGCAGAGAAACTATGTTATCTTTCCAGGCAAAACTTCCCCAAATATTTGGAAATGTAAACATGACTCTTCTGACTATGGGATTTAGTTACCTGTATAATTAGGTATGCTCATTAAGAAATACCTGGAAAGAGCAGAACTGAATTTTACAGCCAAAACTAAACAAATGACAGTGGACTCAACACAATAAGAGTGTGAACAGCTGTGTGTCATGGGTTATAGAGTATATTCCATTTTCATCTGCTGAAAACAGTTGAGGGGTTGTTCTTCTTTATCTCTTGTTTACTCTGGAGGGAGGGGGCGGGTGCCTTTTGATAATGGCCCAACGGTTAATACCAGGTAGGGCATTGTTCTTATCTTTCTCCATGATGGGCCATTATGACTCCCCGGGCTGTTCTTTTCCCCAAGCTGTTCCCCTTCCCAACACATACCTACATTCCATCATTCTATTGTGAGATGCTCCACCCAGTGGGAGGAGCCAACCATTCCTACCTGGATAAAACTGGGACTCGGGACCAGGACACCCTCTTGCTTCACCCGATTACCGGAGGAAGACTGGACCCTTCTCACCATCACTGGACCCTTCTCACCATCACTGGACCCTTCTCACCACCTCTGGACCCTTTTGGCTACAGGATCATCTCTACCTCAACAGAACTACATCTGCCACTCCAGGAGGACTTACTTTTGGACTGCTTCCAACACCCTGACCAACAGGGCATCAGGTTGTAGCTCTGACTTTGTCAGGGCTTTCCAAAATTGTTGTTTGTTTGCTGGTTTGGTGGGGTGGTTTTGTTTTTTTCTACCACATTTGTATTATAGATATTCCTAGTAAAGAACTGTTATTCTTATTCCCAAATCTTTGCCTGAGAGCCCTTAATTGCAAAATTATAATTTGGCGGGGGGTGAGGGGTTTACATTCTCAATTCTAAGGGGAACCCCAGTTTCCCTGGCAGATACCTGTCTTTCTAAACCAAGACACTGTGACAACAGAATTTTCAAATGCTACCATTTTTAATAACCTAAAATAATTAAAAGGAAAAAAAGCAATCAAAATTGAATGCATTAACCACATTATATTTAATTAGTTGACCATTTCAATAAATTGGGAAGTCCCTCTAGGTTGATCACATGAACTTGGTGAACGATTTTTTTCAGATTTTTTATTTTTTGGTTGTTTTTCGGCAGCTCAGGTTGGCTGCTCAGGTATTCTAAAGAAAGGACCTTATGTCTGTGTGAATGTTATTATTGAACCATTAATATGCAATACCTAGAGATCGCTTTTCATGCAGGATATTTCAGTGCTGATGGATGCTGATATTATGTATGGATGATTTTGCCTCTTAAGCATGTGTGGATGGTTTGATCATCTAGCATAGGCTTTTATGTAACCAAACGCTCGTATTTCTATTTAGTCTTTCCTTCAAATTACAACTTGTTTAGTCTTGTGAAATAAAGGAAAAAGTTAAACATAAAGGGAAATATTTGCTGGGTTCACATGGCTACCATGAGAAAACTTAGTGATTTTTTAAAATTAAATATTTTCATATTTAATACTTAACCAAGGTTTGTTATTGTGCATCTTTTAATGGGTTGCAGATCTTTCCCTAGCTACATAACCATGATTTTGTCTTCTAAACAGTTAAAAAATTGAGTCCCTTAACTTAATCAACTTTTTTTTTCTTTTGGTCTTTAGTCTAATGTTGGATTTCTAAGTAGGCTTCTTCTTTAAAAACATTATGACTGCATGTGCTAGGCCAGAACATATCCTAGCGAACCTATAAAGACACATAATATCACCACATAATTGTATAATTTGTGGTCTCTGTTTGGGTGCAGACATTCAGGAAAACATTAGGGAAGAATTTGTTAGTGAAAGGTGAAAGTATTTCATCTTCATGAAGAGATGTGCACTAGCTTAACCATTCCATCTCTTGTGCAAGAAGCAGCAAGGAATTCTCTCATGCAGAAATCCCTTCCAAATTTGCTTTGGAGACTGCCTAGTGCCTCATGGCTCTCTGGAAACCTTGTTAAAATCCAACTACTCAAAAAACAAGTTAATGGAATCTGAAGTCACTTAAGTCTTCTAGTGGCCCATCCCAAATGAGAAATAATGAGATTTTCTGATATTAGCAGATGAAGCTGCCTGTTCTGTGGAACTGCAGGCTCAGTATTCACTTAAATATTCACCTCATCTACAAAACACTGCATCATCAGGAGCGCTGGCTGTATTTTCCCTGAGAAGGAAGCAGGAAAGAAGAGTTAAAATAAAACATAGGGAAAATTACTTTCTGCCTTTTAAAGTATCCCTCTAATGTACTGTGAGAGTCTTTTTTTCTCTAGTGATTCAGTACACACAAGAGAAAAATGACCTGAAGACCAGGCCTGACTTCTGTGACACCGGTGAGACTTTTGCCATTGATTTCACTGGCACTAGAATCTTGCCTTGATGAGCCACCACTTTTACTTTCTTTTTATTTTACTCTTAGAAACATTATTTGATGAAAGAAAATTTAGAAATTATTTGGACAATGGAGCTGGAGATTTCCTTCTGAAATGCTTCAGAGCTCAATCATGGATAGGGTAGAAAATTCCACTGCCGGAAATATTTCACAAAATTCCTTCTATTAACTTCATTTTGCTGTAGTCAGTAAGTGTCACACTGCCATCTAAAATCAACCAGCAGATGTTACACAGAATTGCCTTAAAGAAAAGCAGCGGTATCTTTTACCCCTAGGGGTGTTGTTGCTTTTAGGGAGACTTGGTATTGCACGTAGCTAAATATGTTTTTATTTAAAATTTAAGCGTCTAACAGTAATTTTACAAAGCACATTTTGCTTTTTTTAGTACAGCTTTACTGAGTTATTTTTTACGATTGGATTTTCTTTGGGACACAAATAGATGAATTATCCAAGAGGCTTATGTTTAAAAGGAAATTATTCTCAAAGTTGTATCAATAATCCCATGGCAAAAAATTCTTCATTTTAAGGATCATGATAAACAGTCTTTAAAATTGTCATATAAGTTTCAACCACGTATATGGTTGAACTTATACGGTATATATTCAACATATGAATATATATTAAAACCTTATCTGTCCAAAATAGGTGATTAATCCAGGTACTGACATTCAGATCCTTTCAAAAAAGGTGAATGGGATTTGAATGCGATGGAGGCCTTGAGCTTTTCTCTCCACAATCAATCTGCTACAGAAAGCCTTTGTGACAGTTTCAAATAGTACCATTATACATTGCAAATGCCAAGTTTCAATTTCACAGGTTAACCCTGTCACACACAGCTGTGGCTTTGTGTCTGTATCTCCCGACATGTGTGCACACATGCACCATGATGAATGTTATTGTATTACAATGGAGATTTTCAAAATGGTTTGACAATTTAAGATGTCCAGAGGCTTTTGGAGCACAAGCTTTCACAGAAATCATGACCCTCTAAATGAGATATTCAGATCTGACACAGCAAATTTGAAACATAGAAGCATAAAACTCTACTACTGAAGAAGAGGAGCTGTATTTTTATCTTGCACAGGGTCCAAAATCAGAGATGAAGGCATGCCATTAGGCAGAGGTGAGACTTTGCCTGTGCAACAGATGGAAATGCTTTCAGACTCCTTTGCAAATGGAGAAATTTGTACTTTGGTCAAAGACAGTACCTGGAGAATGCAGTTTATGCCCTTTAATTATCTTCTTCTTCAGAAGAAGAAGCCGAGGTTTTGACAAAGCTGGACATAAATGCTTGATACTCACATAATGAGGAATATATTCTAGAGTTTTAGCTTCAATTCCATGATTACGCTATTTTGTATCTCTTCAGTCAAGAGGATGAAGAACTATTCTGCCAATTATCCAGGATTATTGGAGTTTTCTGTCTGCCTCTTTGTCATGGTTTAACACTGGCCCAATGCCAGGCATCCACGAAAGTCACTCGCTCACACTGCCCTGCTACAGCTGGGCAGAGGAGGGGGGAAAAAAAATTAACTAAGAGGTTATGAGTTGAGATAAGGACTGGGAGAAAACATTGCAAGGGCAAAACAGGCTCATCTTAAAGCTGTAAAGTAAGTTTATTACTTACAGAGCCAGAAGAGATTAATAAGAAGTAAAATAAGCCCTTAAAATGACTTGTAAGCCCTTGAAACAACATTCTCCCCCCAGTCCCTCCCTTGTCCCCACCAGCAGTGCAGGGAGACCCGGCAAGGGTATTTGGTCAGTTCATCACCTGAGGTTTTCTTCTGCTGCTCTGGGAGAGGAGTCCTTCCCCGGTGAAACTGTAGGGTCCCTTTCTACAGGAGACAGTTCTCTGTTAAATTCTCCAGCCCGGCTCCAATCTAATGAGCAGCAGTCCTCCCAAAACTGCTGCAGTGTGGGTCCCTCTTCCACAAGATGCAGTCCTCCAAGGACAGGCTGCTCCAGCCTGGGAACAGGGCCTCTCTCGCCACTGGGTCTCCCACTGGATCATAGCTTCCTCCAGGCATCCACCTGCTCTGGCATGGGCACCTCCCCCATCAGCCGTAGGTGGATCTCTGCATCCCCCATGGATCCCCATGGTCTGTGAGTGGATCTCTGCATCCTCTGTGGATCCCCATGGGCTGCGAGGGCACAGCTGCTTCACCAGGGGCTGCACCAGGGGCTGCAGGAGAATCTCAGCTCCAGTGCCTGGAGCACCTCCTGTCCCTCCTTCTCCACTGACCTTGGTGTCTCCATGTTGTTTCCCTCTATGGTCTCTCCTCCTCCTCCTCTCTGGTTAGAAGAAAAAACTGTGTGACACTTTGTTTTGATTTTCTTATTAAATATTTCTTAGAGGCATTGCAAGATCTCCAGCTGGCCCAGCCTTGGCCAGTGGCACATCCGTCCTCAGAGCCATTAGGGACTGGCTCTACCAGACAGGGTGGAAGCTTTCAGCAACTTCTCACAGAAGCCACCTCTGTGCCCCTCCGATACCAGAAACAAGCCTGGGCAAAACCAGTACACTCTTTCTCTCACTAATTTAGGTTCAAGTTTTCTGGGTAAGTGGTAATGCCTCAGGCTTGCTCCTGAGATGGAAGGGATAAGATATTTAAAGCTTATCTTAACCCTTCAGGTATTATAGTAATCCACTCTAATGCATCCTTGAGGGTTCTGATTGCTTCATTCCTTTTGTAAGTTAAGATAAATGATAGTATATTACCTAATGAAAGTAATTCTATCTAACTTTTTCTCTGTTACCAAAAGTCAAAGAACACTAGAAAAAGTCAAAGATGGCAAAAAAAGGCAGAAATATTAGGCATTTTCCATGCACAAGTTTGCATTCTCTTTGGAGACTGGATAATCTTCTTGTGGTTCTTCTCTACAACCTTATAATAGCTAATTAATGTACCCAAAAAGTCTTCTGCACTTGGTGCTTGAACAATAACAAAAAATCAAAAGGAGAGAAGCAGAACAAATATATAGCATGGGTAATGAACTAACCCTGTTCTTTTAATTCTCTCTTGAGATATTTACATTTGCAAAGAAGTAGATTAGAGCAGTCATATGATATCTATTAAAAAAAAATACAGAAACAAACAAACCACAAAAACCAAAGAAAGAAACCTCAAATCCAAATGATGAAGAAATTTGGAGTGGTAGGAGCAGAAATTAAGACAAAGTCATTGTCTTTTCATCCCTCAACACTTCACTGTACCATGTAGGCTGGGGAAAGAATTGGCATTTAAGAGGATATTTGAAAGAGAAAAAAGGGAAAAATTTCAATATCAAATATATATGCAAATTAGTAAGTATTGGTGACTTGAGACGGATGTGCTATTGTTTTGTGAAAAATATGAGTAAAAGAGAATTGTTCTATCAAGGTCATGGAGTTAATAATGGACTGAACCAGATGAGACTTCAGGACGAATTTTCATGCTGAGTGTGAATATTAATTATGACAGAAGTCCTAGGATTCAAGGTGGAATTGCTTTTCAAAAAGACAGTGTCATCAGTGACTGCACACAGATTTCTCTTTGTTCACATTCTACACTGGAAATGGTAGGAAAGACCAATTTTTGGATGTGGACCAACATTTCTATAACCGGGGAAAGCTTCATGTTCTCCCAAATCAGTGTTGATGCAGAAACATTTAGAGGTCTTACCTCCAGAGACACTTGGGATGCAGATGCAAGTGACTGCAAACACCATTATAGAAAATCTTCCTTCACTTACATGATGTAAAGGGTGGGATGCTGGTGTTTGTCACAGACCGCAGAAAAATCTTTTCACTTACTTGCTCCAATATATTTTCACCTCTTTCCTTGGTTAAGCATTTAGACAAAAATGTTCATAGTATAAACTGTCACATGTTTTTATGCATGTATGCACACACTCATGTCAAATATTACGTAGATTCCAATTAATTTTTATTATGTGAATTGAGAATGAAATAACATTTGCACACAGGGGACAGTTTTATATGCTTTGCAGACACCAGCATCTCAGTGACACATAGGAGACTTTTCACAACACTGTGATGGTACAGAACTAGCAGGGCTACCACATATGGTCAGTGAAAATGTGGATTCAAGGAAGGATTTATAGACTCCATTGACCTGGAATTCACGGTGTCTAGATTACAAATTATGTTAGTGCTGGAGTAATGGTAATATATCATATGTTCAATGTCATCATGGATATTTCAGACAAAAAGAAGAGAAAACAGAAAGTATATTAATTCCCAGAGGAAGGACAATAATGCTGTGGAGAACTGCTGCTGTGAGCCCATGAATGTATCCATGTGACTTGTTCCCAGACAGCTGGTTTTCTGTGTACCAATGCCACTGCATATGTGAATGCAGCACACAGGCTGACATGTTTGTGACAGCCTCTCCACCAAAATGATGTGCTTTAGAAAGCACTGTGTCTGCATGATAACTGAAAAATAATCTGTGGTTCATGGTGTTGTCACTGTCAGGGAAAAGCAGTTTCAGCAAAGCATCAAAATTCTTTTGCCAGTAAGGCCAGAAAAAATCAGTTAAAAAGTGGTTCTAATAATCCTTTCCCTTTGTATTGAGTTAGAGGGCAGCAGGTACTTTTCATGAAGGGCAGGGAGAGCTTAAATATACATATTGTTAGAGCCTTGTGGAACTGTGAGCTCCCTTAGTGGACTGTTGATTGGAATCAAATAGTTTAGGAAAAAAAAGAGGCTGGGGTACCCCATATACCAATTCATGCATGGATGCAGCTTACTCCAGAGTCTGAGAGATTCAGGCCAACACTAAGAAATCTGCTTGTTTAGTCTGGCAGGCTGCTGTCTCATTATCATATTTCTCCTAAAGAGCAGGCTCCTCTTCACAACTGAAAAAATTTGCCCTTGCAGAACAAAGATTTAGCAACAGTAACAGGATTAGTTCTCAGTCTTGGAAGGCAAAGATACTTGGGGGGGGGGGGGGCAAAGAAAAAAAAGGNATAAGGGTCTGGAGTGGGGGGCAGGAAGCAACCTGTTTGCAAAGCATCATGCCTATTTTACTACTATATAACAGTTGATGAACTGTACTTTAGCATAGCAGGTGGAGATTGTCCAAAATGCCTTTGTCTCGCGGTGAAGACCAGACAAAAATAACACATAAGTCAGTAGGATGTTGTCTGTATATGCCCATCTCTTGGGGACCATCCACATGCAGATGGATACAGAATTGTGCCCCTATAGAGAAAAAACTCCCTGACTCCCTGTCCTGGTTTAGGGCAAACTGGGGAAGAAACCTCCAAATGGGGTCCCTCTGGAAAGCAGATTCAAGTACCTCCTTCCCCAACTGGTTTGGGAAAAGATTTCCTTGGAGAAAAGTAAAAAAAGCTGTTTATTTAACAAGCAAAGTGTTCATAAGCATAAAAAATGAATAATATTAAACAATAAAACCTCTTGCTGTTCGGAAGAGATAGCAAATTCAGAAAGTCTTTGTCATGGGAAAGTAGCTCATCTCACTCAGACTCTTATCAGTCCCTCTGGTGCTGGAAGGCAGCATCCCAGGCCCTGGTGGGCCACAGGTGTGAGCTCCTGGTGGTTTTTTGTGTTTTCGGTCCACAGCAGGTTTGAACAGTTCCAAGAAAAATAAAAACCACAGTCCCAGGAACTTCTCTGCCTCAGCTAGCTAAAATAACTAACTAAAAAGCAAAGGAGAGCTCTCTCCCACTGTCTGTCTCCCATCACTGCCTGTGCTGCAGACAACTGTCTGTGTGAAGGATGGAGGAGTGAGTGCAGTTTCTGATAATAAACTTCACTCTTCTTTTCTCCCCTTCTTCATGCTTAGAACCAGTCTTAAAGGCGCAGAACTTAATATCCAGCATAAACAGAACAGACAACTGAAGATAAAAGCATCCCAAAGTCACCCCAGGACAGTCCCGAATATGTGGGATGGTCAGAGTGAGGACTGGGGCACATGAGACCACAGCAGGGAGGCGAAGGTAGGGCACCAGCCTGGATTGGGGTGACTTTGAGGCAGTGAACATGGAATAGCAGTGTAAAGGTCTAGACAGAAATTTCTATCTCCCCACTGCAGCACTCCCACTTAAATAATTTGTAAATTTTCTGTTAGTGGGTGGTGTGCGTCTGTCCTTTCAGTGATCTCAGGGACCTCTGCTCTAATTTCTACTGTGAAATTCCATGTGAAAAGTTGTGCTGTGGTATTAGTACCGAAAAGATGCATTTTTGTTCTCAAGACTGCAAAACAGTGGGAGAACCTTACAGGATAACTCAAAAGAAATCACATTTGAAGGAACGGTAGTTCTGAGAGAAAAGCAAAATATTTTTGCTTTTTTTTTGCCATTGAAAGAGGGTATTACAATAAATAAGGGTTCATTTTGCCAATCTGAAGTTACCTGCCTCATTCTTGGAAGCTTGCCCATGAACTTCAGGAAACTCAGATTATTGGGTGTCAAACGAAACAATTGGTCAGTTATTGGGAGTCACAGATGAGAAGCAAGTATCTAATGTGCCATTTAGTTTTTATGGTTATGTGTAAGTTTACACACAAACCATCTTGATTTTTTTGAGCAAATAAATTACTAATCATTAAGCTGCACTCTTTCATACTTACATTTAGTTGCAGAACACGTAATGATCCTGAATATTTCTCATTTCCTCTTTAAAATACTTATGGTTTTAACAAAAGCCTGTAGATTATCTTAAAAGCAAATTGTTTATCAAAGGCAACTAAGGCAGTTATTTTGCTAAAAAGATATGTAGAGAGATGACATTTATAATTAGGTGGAGTTGACCTTTGAGACGAAACAAGAACCCTATATAATGCTGAATGGAGAAGATTTACTCATTATTTTATATACGCTGAGTTGAAGATGGAATCAAATGAGATTTTAGTGACTAAAAAATGAGTTTCATAGAAGTTTTGCAAAATCCTCCATGAAATTTAGCAGGGAACACGGAATAAGCTCAGCTGCTGAGACACTTTTTATGAATGTTTAATGTGCAGGAATGAAGTAGCTGGCATCTGTTTTCCTATAGTTTAAAACTGTAATGCTTATCTCCGATCTATTTCTAAATATATCAAAGCTTGCTTTACAAATTATTAATTCAGTAATGTGGATAAAGCTGTCATGCCTCACTCTGAGCTGATAGCACCGCAAATGCCTGAGTTGCAGACCAGCTGCGTTTTTGCACACCACTGGCATTTTAGCAGAGCCCTGTTGGTAGTAGGCATTTTTCAATCATTATCCCAGTTAGATTTTTGGAAAAAAATTATTTTTAACAGCATATTGTAAACATGGTCTTTTACAGTGACTTACTGTGTTTTAAACATGATAATGTATACTGTGAGGCCTTGTGCAAAATTAAGTCTCATCATTACTACTATCCTAATTTCTCTGGTGTAAAAATAACGGTAGGTGCTGTTGGAAATGTTTGGTGAGTTCAGCAGGAGGCCTGGCTGCATTCAGTACAGAGCTATCATTCTGGTGTTTAGCTGCCATTTATTTAATTGCACCTCAGACTTCCTGGAACCAGTAGAGTGTTCCTTCAGGTACAACTCCCAGGAGCGCAGTACAGAAATGTACCATCACTTACTCATTTGCTCTAGGTGTTCATAATGTGCCTGCTGAACTCCCTCTCAGAGCACTTGAACTCTACTGAGATGCAGCACTGACATATTTAGACAGAACTTATGATGAAAGCGAGAGTGGTGGCAAACAGTACGTTCTCCCCGCATGTACACTACTGGGGTTACAGAGACCTTTCTGTTCCAGCATAAGTAACTTCTGATTACAACTAGAGTACTTGCTGTTTTCCTAGTAAAGAGGATGACACTTTCACCTGCACTCACCTGTGTGAGTCAAAATCCACTCCTGTCATATTGTAAACAGAAAACAATGGTATGGAACAAATCCTCCTGCTAACTACCACTTAAAGTGATAAAACACAAACAAATCATCACACTTTCTACAGATAAAGTGTCATCTCTTATTTCATGCTGTTGTAAGAACTTTTGCTCACCATGCAGAAATAAGTAAGCCATAAATTAAATATAAGAACTTTTGGGTCATCAGGCAGAAATAAGTAAACCATAAATTACATAACTGGCTTTTGTTTGGAGAATAACAATTTCCCAAGGACAGTTTACAGGGAAATCTATTTGCATTTCACAGGTCAGTGGGCTTCAGAAACATCACAACTTTAAATAAAATAATTGAAATGAAACTGTGATTGTATATTCAGGATGTAGTAGAAGACCTTGATGACAGTTTTATAGGGCGAGATTTCTTGAACCCTTGGGAGGGTTTTATGTTTTTTCTTTGTAAATAGCTATAACTGTGACATGGTGGACTTGAAGAGAGATGTCTTATTGTTCAAATACAGCAGCCTGTAAGTCCTGTTCTTTAGTTCCTGGGGCTCAGAGCAAACTTAATCTCTGTTTCACTTCCTTATCTGTGAAATGGAGATGAAATGTTCCTCATAATTTTTTATCCACTTGGTATTGTGACCTCTGAAGAATAGCAAATTTTTGCTGTATTAATGAGTGTTTTGCTTTGTGGATAATCAACATGCTGTACAATGCAGCCTTGAAATTGTGTGAGATTCTTGCAGCTCAGAAAGTCCTTATGAAGTGAGGAAATTTACTAACAACTGTGGTTCACCATCTTGAAAACTTAAATGAAAAGCATAACTATAATACAAGATATCAATAGATATCTTGTTTTACTGGCTGTCTTGGTTTGGGAAGATAGGTATCTGCCAGAGAAAGCTGGAGTTTGCCTTGGAATAGAGCATGTAAACCACCTCCCCCTTTTTTTTTTAATTATAAATTTGCAGTCAGAGGCTTTTAGGCAAAGATTTGGGGATAGGACTAGCAGTTCTTTATTAGTATGTAGAGCAAAGCAAACAAAAACAACAACTACAGCATTAATAACAAAATCAGTACCAAGAACCTTGAGGGGCTTTGCTTTACAAAAACCCAAGGGAGTTTAGTAGCAGTGCCCCTGCAGCATCTTCCGAGCACCAAGCTGGAAAAGTCCTGGGTTGGTAGCTGTGACAGCAGGATGTCCCGGCAGGGCAGGGGAGTGCAGGGTCACACTGTAGCAAGAGAAGCAGCGCTGAAGAAGCCTACAGCGATGGCAGGGGCAGGGATGGCCCAGCTCCAGCAAGGTGGCAGAGGAGCTCAGAATTCCAGGGCGAGCAGATAACAGTAGATTTCCCAGGACTGGACCCCTTTGGCCACATGAAACTCCTCTCGCAGCAAGCAGCAGCCCAGTTCTCTCTCCCCCCAACATCAAAAAACCAGAGTGCTTAGCTGCCTCAAGCTCTGTCCTTTACTTGCACCAAAACTCACATTATCTCTCTTTCCGAGCTTTGGTCACTTTTTTGTTTTGGTCAAGTACGCTTAAGTATCCAACACTTAATTTCCTTGGTAACTTATGGGGGAAAAAATCTTTAGAGTAAAAAAGAACTTAAGAGACTTAACCCTCAACACTGCCTTATACAACAATGCAGTTCAATACACCACAAGTGTTTTATTACTGCAGTTCAACTTGGTTTCCATTACCATATGATCCTCTCCATATGTAGCTTGACCAGCATAAAACAACTTATTTATAGGCTTCATTCTTGAGCAAATTCTTTTCTTCATATTGTAGATGGGACATAAAATCATGCTCAGCAGATGTGGATACAACAATTAAAAAAAAAATTGTTACTACAAAATCCTGGATCAGAGGAGAAGATATTCTGAGCCTTCTTTATTCTTTTGACTACCATTCTTTCTTTATTCCATGTGAATTGCTTTTTAAGGGCAAACTACTTCCTTTATAACTTAAGCTTCCTAGTCAAACTAAGTGCTTTTGGATTCCCTCGTGTGAGTTGCAGGACTGTTTGTCAGTGGCTAACTGGCATATAAATTTTGGGAAATGGAATATGTGTTCCTAATTTTGTCTTCTTTGACAGTGTTCAAAACTTCAAAATGATTTTGCCATGCTCAAATGGATAGTTTGAATAGTAAGACTTTAAAGGCTATGAGATAAAGATGATTAGAAACCAGGATCCATTTTGCAAAAAATGTATCTTATTTCGTGAAAAGACATTGCAATGTCAATCTCTAATGCAACCAGCATAAAGTTATAGTGTATTAACACAGAATAAACTGATTTTATGGAAGAGAAATGGGACTGTTTCAGAAGGTGGACATTTAAGTTTCATGTTGTCTAAAAGCAGAATAATGTAAAGGAAGTTATGGATTGGCATTATATATTACCTTAGTATTACTGGAGAAATTACAAAAAAAAAAAAGAGAATAGGTCTTATTAATGATGAGCCTATAATTGGTGATATAAAATTCAGAATTTAAAAAAAAAGTCATTGGTGAGAACATATGGTTGCTTCCCTACAAGAGACAGTGGGAGTAATCATTAAGCAGCTAAATGTATCAGCATTGGGATGCTCTAGGTTTCCTATCTGGTGTGCTAAGATATATCCCATTTCAAAACAAACATTTAGTGGAAAAAAAAGATAAAGGTCTATAATTTTTAAGTATAAAGCAAAACCGCTTATGAAAATGAGCAGGTAAATAGAATCTTTATATTGTGATTTTCTTTTTTTCTCTGCACAGACCTGGGTAAGGACTCCTTCATGTTTTAAGGTGCTACCAGTCTCAGTAAAAAAGAAAGTTTATGAACTTTCTGTCTGTGCTGGTCTCATCTGCTGTTGTAGTCCTTACAGGGCTGAAATATTTCACTCACATCAGTGCTGTTCTCTGAAAGCACTAAAATTAATGCAGAAATCTCACTCAATGAAAACTTTCAGCCAGGAGACTGGTTGACAGCACTGCTTTTATTGTTTCTTCATATAAATGTTCCAATTTAATAACTTGGAGGCTTATTCTTTTCAGTATCCCAAATGACCATATTGCATATAGCAATTTTTCATATGTACTTGAATCAGCAGACTGCCTGTTAATTGCCTGCAACACTCCCAAATTGGCCATTAGGAGAAAGAACCTCTGCAATACTTTCATTTTCTGCCTCTCCTGTTCTCCATGCCACCAACCCTCAACTGAGAAATGAAGTGCCAGAATGTTTTAATTTTGTGGCACCTTTCAGTCCTCCAACTGGCAGGCCAGACATCAACACATTACATGCCTTGAAGATACTCTTTAAAATATTTCTTTCTCAATTTGTCTATAAAAAAAAAGTAGTTAGACACTAGCAGTATCTGCCATGTAACCACACCACTGAAATTTTCCAAGAAGCATTCCCCATATGTTAAGGTATTCCCTTAGCTTCTGTATTAATAATACAATTTATAATTACATCTGTGCTAATTGAGGATACTGTGCATCAATACAAGTGTAATACCTTCTGGAAGCAGATTTTCAGGGCTTTTACACGATTCAAGTAACTCACTGCCTGCCTGCATGTTCCTTCTGCCTTCATTAGCACATCTGGGCCCTGCTACAAACTTTCTATCACAGCCATAGTCTTTCAGCCACTTTAGGGACAATAACTATTAGTGTCCCATTGCCACTATTCTCAACTTTACAGTAACCTTTCCAGAAGAACACATCTTGGCTGTGGTAGCCTGATATCAGTCCACGCCTCCAATACGGACAGAGTATCTTGGTTTGGATAAACAGGTATCTGCCAGGGAAGATTGGAGTCTCTCTTGAAATGTAATCCCCCCTTCCTCCTTCCAAATTATTATAAATTTGCAATTAAAAGGCTGTAAGGTAAAGATTTTGGGAATAGGTATAGCAGTTCTTTACTAGGGATATTAAAAATAAAAATGTTGTAGTACAAAAAAGTAAGCAAACAAACAAACAAGAAACCCTAGAAAACTCTGACAGAGTCAGAAATACAACCTGACACCCTGCTGGGTCAGGGTGCTGGAAACAGTCCAAAAGTAATGCCTCCTGGAGTGGCAGATGTGGTCCTTTTGGAAGCAAAGATGATCCTGTGGAGCCAAGGGTCCAGAGATGGATCCAACCTTCCTTTGGGAGTCCTGGATGTCTGGCGACACTTGTGGCTCCTTTTTATCGAGGTGGAAATAGTTTGGCTCCTCCTTCCTGGGTGGAGCATCTCACAATAGGATGATGAATTGTGTCACGTCATTGGTGAGCTTTAATGGCCCTATTAAGAGGAGATATCTTCTTGGAGGTAGTGGAAGAGTGAACAGAGATAAGAAATGATACCCCACCCTGTTTTAACAGCTGGCTTGTTATCAGAAAGGTCACCCCCTCTCTCCTGGAGTTACAACAGATAAAGAAAAAAAACCACCCAAACAGGTTTCAACAGATGGAATAGAATACTTTTTTTTTTGGTTATTAAAAACCCAAGACACAAGGTTACTACTGTTAGGATCTGTTTGTAAAAGAAAGCAACCAACAAAACATCCGTTTTGCTACAGGGAGTATTGTTTCCTGACCATGAGGAGAGAGGAGCAACTGCTTTTTCCCACCCTACAAACGAACTGCTTTAATTCAGAAAGAGTTTTGTAGCTGACATCACCTTTCCCATAACACCTACATTTCTATGATGTCGGACACTCCCCCAGACAAAACAAAACGGTGTATCTATAAAAAGGGAGGAGGACTGTGTTGTTTTTTTTTTTTTCTAAATGGTTTAATTAACCCCTTTTTTCTATCATGCTAAAAGGCAATGTTATAATTTTAGTGGAAGTAAAATGGCATTTAATGCATTCAGGCAATTTTATGCAGAGCACCCTGACACTGCAATACAGAAAGTGGTGACACTGAGTCTCTGGATCTGTGCATAGCGTCATGGAGCCTGTCTGTATTTGCATGCCTGACTGATATAGTCACGTGAGTCACACAGCTTGGCCTTCATGTGCATACTCTCTAGTTGTAATGGTCTTGTAGTGGGAGGCAGACATGCTCTCTAGTAACAAAGTGCTGTTTTATTTCTGTTTTTATTTTTTCAGGGGATGCAGCATTAAAGGGCAAATAGCAGTAGAGGAAATTCCCTAGAAGGTTCCTCTAAAACATAATATAGAAATTTGGTGGAGTTGTGTATTTGCAAAAACACATCTCCACCTTTTCTAAGTGTGTGATTGATGCTTGGAAATTTCCTTGCTAACAGTGGATATCCCCACGGCTGAGAAGCAGACAAATGCAAGTATTTACGCTCTTGTAGTTGCATATTAGAATGATAGTTCTTGGGATTCAAACTTTTCTATGTATTTGCACAACATTTGTATTTGTAAATAGTCACACTCAGACGTTTCAAGACATTTGTGGTTACCAAGACACACCATGATTGTCACTCGAGTGTCTTTGTTAGTTTACAGCAGATGTAGGATGCAACTGGACTGTCCCTATGTACTCATATATAGAAATCCTCTTTCTGGGGGAGTTTCACTGGCTAGCTCGCTCCCTAGGATTCGATATGTGATAGCTCTGCTGGTCCTGGATCTCAGGCTAAGGCGTGATCGGCGGCTTGGAAGAAAGAGAGTGGTCTCTTGCTAGGTTTTAGATGGTTTTTATTACCTCCGATATGCAGATGTCAGTCCAAGGAGGCAGAGGGTTCAGGAGCTCAGGTGAAAGGGCTGAAACCCTGGTCAAGAGTGCGAGGGAGAGCAAAATGCACCCACTTAAGTGTGGGGGCGACTCCCAGACAGAAAGGAGATCAGGACCAATGACCAGGGAGGAGGAGGGGTGTAACCCAGCAAAGAAACTTAACACAAAAATTGAAGAAGGTGTCTCCCAGGTACCTAGGGAAATCCCAGGGCTTTTCCCCCAGAATCTTCCAGATCTTACAAGGTGATTGACATCAGGGAAAACTGATCAGGGTTTGAGGTGGGGGGAGTTGGAACAAACCAATACAAACATGTTACAAAGTATATAAAACATTGGAAAACTGAATCACGCACCGCTACACCTTGCTGGTGAGCATTGCTAGTAGAACATACAAAACTTTCTGTTAAAGATTGTTCAATATTTGCTTTAAAAGATCTATTTCTCAGTTGCTGCTTTGGTTAGAACATTCACATGTTGGGTCACTGCTACAGCCTTCAGCTCAGACAATTCTGTATTCTGTAAGAATAAGGTAAATTAGCTACTTTTTTTGAGAATAAAAAGGTGTTAAATCTATTTAAGTACTATTTTTGTGGGCTTCCTTGCTTAAAGGTAAGACTTTGAAATTCCTTAGGGTTTTGAATGTCTTCATAGCTGAAGGGTCCAGAAAATTTCTAGGGAGCATGTTAAAGTGTTTTATCCCTCTCACAGTGAAAATCCCTGCTTGTGTTATATTTATATGGAATTTTTTGTGTTTCACTTTATTCCCTGTGCCTCCTGTCCTACAACAGGAAACCAGTAAGAAGTGTCTGGTTCAAATCAGCTTTACTCCCCCATCAGATATTTTTATATGTATAAAAATAATTTGTAGAAATACACATATAATATTCAACATATATTTAAATATTAAATGTGTATCCATATTCTCCTTGAGCTTTCTCTTCTCCAGACTGCACAATCCCAGCTCTCTCAGCTTCACTTCATAAGAGAGATGCTCCAGTTCCTTTATCATCTTTGAACTGGTCCTGCACCAGGCTGCCTTCAGTATGCGCACATCTTTCTTGTTCTGGGAAGCCCAGAAAGGGAACCAGCAATCCAGGTGTGTCTGGCAACATGCTTCATAATGCAGACCAGGACCTCTCTCAGATAGCACCTTTCAGAGACCGCTGAGTGACCCTGCAATGACATCAGACCTCTCCCTCAACATTCCTGGGTGCAGTCCACCAAAGATGCCCGTCAGTCTGATTTGTTTAAATGTTTCCTAATGTGAATATCCTCCTCTACTAAGAGTAAGCCTTCTTGGTTATAGACTTTCTCTGTGGTGTCAGGGACTGGGGATTTCCAGAGACTGATCCTAGCAGTTAATACAAAGGAAAGAAGGCATTGAGTACCTCAGCCTACCCTGTATTTTTGTCACTAGGTTCTCTGCCCTGTTCAGCAGCAGGTCCATTTTTCCCTAGCCTTCTTTTTGCTGCTGGTATACTTACATGATTTTCTTGTTGTTCTTCATGTCTCTTGTGAGACTGAATTCCATGTGGGTTTTCGTTTCCCTAAACTTATCCCTCCAAGCTCACACAGTATCTCTATATTCCTCCTAGGTCACATATCTTTGCTTTCATCTCTTGAACACTTTGGGGCTTTGTCTGAATTTAGTCAGTTCTCAGCCATCCATGCAGACTTCTTTCCATCTTTGCTTGACTTCTTATCTGTTGGTATGGGTCTTTCTGGAGCTTCACTATCAGCAAGCTCTTGTGGACCTTCTTTCTCTTTGTGGCCATATTCCACAGGATTCCTCTAAACAGACCTAAATCTACCATTCTGAAGCCCAGGTCCTGCTTTTTGCTTTGCTCTATTCTCTCATATTTTTTAAGTTCTCTGGTCACTGCCACATTCCCAGCCAGTCCTTCCTTGCTGTCAGTAGGAGGTCTAATATTTTTCCTCCTCACATTA
The DNA here is from genome assembly GCA_008694505.1 of Cyanoderma ruficeps. Lineage (NCBI taxonomy): Eukaryota > Metazoa > Chordata > Aves > Passeriformes > Timaliidae > Cyanoderma > Cyanoderma ruficeps. The sequence goes on along the minus strand of VZDJ01000024.1, from coordinate 454,660 downwards.
GCTCCACAGGAAGTTGTCAACAATGCCTAAAGAAACCTCCTGGATTGTTCATGCTCTCCTATGTTGCCCTTCTTGCAGATATTGGGGTAGTCATATTTCTACATGAGGATGCAGGCATATGACCATATGACTTCCTCCAGTTGCCTGAAGGCCTTTTCTACCTCATACTCCTGGTCAGGAGATCTGTAACAGATTTCCACAACGATGCCACCCATATTCCTCTGCCCACTAATCCTGACCTTCATCTTCGTAAGAGGTTAAATAACAAATCTCTGAAAAAGTTGTGTTTTCTGAGTAGGTAAATGTTATGAGCTGCACTGCAAGTTGGTTCACAGATATGTTTCCGTTACTTTGGTTTGACTTCCTGGCTTTGCAATTTCAGCATGTAATTATTGGGCTTGGGAGGAGAGAGATGGCAGATGTGTCATTTCTGCTAAACTGGAGGAGGAACCTGAGAAAAGAGATGCTTATGCATCCAGACATCTGTTCAAACAGAAATTGAGTAGTTTCTTTTTTGCAAAAATTTTCATAAACATTTAGTTATGTGACAGACCTTGGGTTTTCTTCTAAATTGTTCTAGTAAATATACAGTCAAATAGCATTGATCAATGGTTTAGATTGGTTCTCATAAAAAGCATGACCTTGCATTTATTATTGAAATTTGTTCCGCTATCCTGCGTAGCTTCTGTAAAGTCTTATTAAATATTGACCAACTTGCTTCATGTTGCTGTTTCTGGGATCTTAGTCTTATCCCTGCTTTCAGAGTTTAATTTATATTTGTATAACTATCCTCTACAAAACCAATCATAGAAGAGATGCATGGATTACTGCATTCTGATATTTCTGCCAAATTGGAATATGACCATTCATTCCCACAGGGATTTTCTGGCTAAATGCATAAGCTCAAAGAATTAAATGACAGAACTCCTCTCACCTCAGTACCAGCTCTTTCTAGTCTATTGCAACATTTTAAGAATTCATTGCACAAGTGAGCTTATCAAAGTCTGCTGGAAGTCCAGATAAATTACATCTTCCTTTAGATGCATTCAGAAGACTGCTTTTTTCTGATTTTTTTAGGTGGGTTTTTTTGGTGATTTTTTAAAACTAGGTTATTTTTTATCCCCTTCAAACAAAATACTTAAATGCTTATTGTCAAATAAATAATTTAATCTTCAATTTTCTGAGATAATTTAAAAAGAAAATAATGTCGATACTGAAATATGAGTTCTGTTCTCTCTCAGAAGTTTGTCTATTCCTGAGTTCCCTGGAATTTGCTTATATTTGTCTGTTTCTTCTCTGATTCCTTTTGTTTCATATTCCCCACATGGTACAAACCATTTTTTGGTGCATTCAGAGCAGATGCTGCTTTCAAGCTGATTCATGGCCATCTTTCAAGGGGATTGTGAGGGAAACTGTTCTCCTGCAAACTTCCTGATGACACGTCTGCTGCACAGATTGCAGACTTCAGTTCAGAGACCTGTTTATTTATGCATGCCAGAGAAGATATTGCACTGAACACCATTTATGTTGTATGAGAATATATTCTTCATTAGACATAATAGAAGTGTTTAGGCATTTCTCAGTTTCCAGGTGTGCACTGCGTTGGGTGCTGAATAGGGAGCCAGCAGCCTGAGTGGCTTGTCTCAGGTTTGGTTTCTCTGCCCCGAGATTTAGGTGGTGGTTCGAGTGAGTCTTTTTTGCCCTCTGCCCTCTGAAGGCTTTGAGATGTGAGAATGAACTTGGGTCTCCAAGGTCTTGGTTTTCTTGGTTTCTCGTGTGTTTATTATTTCTTATCTTACAAGTTTTTCTCTGTGCCCAGACAAGATGTTCACAGCAGCTCAGACACGCTGTGACTCCCCCTGTGATGGGGCGTTGCTTTGCTTTTACACAGATAACTACGTGTCTATTACTTACAATTTCATACCAATGCCTAGTACCTATACTAGAAGGGTCATCTCTACTCTGACCCAATCCCCGTAAACTACCTTGTGCCCACGTCACTGCAGAAGATGGATGCCAAGGGAGAAGGAGAAGGACTCAGGGTTCCACCCTAAATTCTCCATCTTGTTCCCCAATTCTAAGAACCTAAAACTACAGAATTTTCCACCCAGTGATACACTACACTACTATCTGTTACACCTTTGTGACTTGTAATTCTTCTCTGTTTTGGAAATTTTTCTCATGGACCGAAATCAAACCCTGAGTCTTCCTGGGCTCTGTGCCAGGCAACCCCCTTGGACAGACCCCAGACCCTCTTTCTCAGGTCTCAGACCTCTCTGCCCAGGTCTGTGACCTTCCAGGGCAACTAAAGGAATGCCCTGGACTCCAACAGCTTGTAAAGATTTACAATCCTCCTCCTCCACTTCAGAATTTGACAAGTAGGACCTGTTTGACCTGTTACTACCTACAGGTGTGAGGCTCTGGACCTAGAAGGCCAGACAACTGGTGAGGAGGGAGAAAGTCCTTCCAGGATAGAGTACTATCCTAAAGCAACACCACCCCTACCCTGCATTGCTTCCTCATCTATCAAGAGGAAAAGAATGGTAGTTGTGATAAAAGACTCCTTTCGACAGGGAATGGGGGGCCTGTTATGCAGAGCAGAGCCAACCCAGGGAAGTCTCCCTGTCTCCCAGGGGCTTGGATAAAGAACACTACTGGAAAACTCTCCAGTCTAGTAAGGCCCTCTTATTACTACCTGCTATTTATTGTTCAAGCTGGCTGTGAGGACCTAACAAAGATAAATATGACAGCAATAAAAAGAGACTTCAGGGCCTGAAGATGATTGGTAGTAGGATCAGTATCACAAGTACTGATATCTTCTATCCTTCTGGTAACAAAGAATAATATTGATAGGAATAGGCAGATCCATAAGGTCAATATGTGGCTCTGAGATTAGAGTAATCAGAAAAATGTTGGGGTTTTGTCCATGGGATGATCTACTCAACACCTGGTCTACTGACCCCTGATGGAATGAACTTATCTCAGAGAGCAGAATGAATTCTAGCACAGGAGCTAGCAGGGCTCATAGGCCCTCCAGTGATGGAGGAACAATGGGATTGTGTGCCAAAACTTGAGCAAATGAGCACTAATGGAGTCCCTCAATCTGCTTCTCAAGGTGTTGGCTACAATGCACCACACTTGAGATGTTACTACACTAATCCAGGCAGCATGAAGAGCAAGTGGGACGAACTTGAAACTTTGGTCCAGTCCCACATATCTGATATAACTGGCATAGGAGAAACCTGGTGGGATGAATCCTGTGAGTGGGGTGCCATGGGGGACACTTATAGGCTCTTTGGGAAGACTAGGCAGGCACAGGTGAAAGGGTGACACTGTTTGTAGTAGAAGAGCTAGAATGTATGGGGCTCACAGTTGGCAATGGCACTGTTGAGAGTCTCTGGATAAGAATCAAGGGGCAAACAAATAATGCAGATATCATTATGGGAAACCAGTAGAGACCTATGGCCAGAATGCTGATGCTGATGAATTAATCTTTGAGGAACTAACGGACACTTCTTGAGAGGGACTTCATGTCATGTGGGACTTCAACCTGTCAGAAATTAACTGGAAGTATTGCACAGCTGATATAACCAAGGTCATAACATTCTTAAAAAACCTTGGTGACAGCTTTATGGAACCTGTTGGTCTTAAAGGCCCCTAACTTGGAAAGACTCCCTCCTTGATCTACTGCTTGTCATCAGAAAGGATTTCATGAGTAAAGTGGAAATTGCTGTACATCTTGGCCACAGTGACCACTAAAGTGATTGAGTTTAAAATCTCTCTTGATGGAAGGAAAATCCCAGCAAAACCTCTGCTCCAGACATGAGGAGAGCAGAGTTCAGGCTGCTCAGGAGATTGGCAAGGGCCCTTGGGAAAATGTGTCGGTAGGGCCTGGGTTTCATCAGTGCTGGTCACTTGATAAACATAATCTCCTAGAGGCATAGGAAGTCAAACAGGTGAGGCAGGAGGCCAGGTTGTCTGAGCAGAAACCTTCCCTTGGAAATAAGACAGAAAAGAAAGTATATGCCCAGGGGAAGCAAGGTCAGGTGACATGGGAAGAATACAGAGATACTGCTTCCCATTGTAGGAAGAAAATTTGTGGGGCCAAAGCTCTGTTGCAATTGAAGATAGCCAGAACTCTGGGGGACAATAAAAAGATTTTTTAAAAAATATATTAATGTCAAAAGGCAGTGTTGAAATAACATCATCCTGTTACAGGATGAGGATGGTCATCTTACAAACAGGGACAGGGACCAGGTGGAGGAGTTTATTGCGTTCTTTCCCTCTGTCTTTAACATTGATGATGAGCCAAGGGGGTCCCAGTGCCCTGAGCTGAAGGACCATGACTACGAGAATGATCAGCACCCACTGACCCTGAAATTATGCAGGATCTGCTGCTCCAGCTGGATCCCCTATAAATCTATGTGGCCTGATGAGATTCATCCAACAATCTTTAAACAGCTAGTTGATGTCGTTGCAAAACATCTCCTGATTAATTTTGAGTGGTCTTGGGAATTTGGTGAAGTCCCAGTTGACTGGCTACTACCAAATGTTCTCCTGATTTTTAAGAAAGGTGAGAAAGAGGAGCCCAGAAATGACAGACCTGTGAGTGTCACTTCAGCTCCTGTTAAAGCCATGGAGAAGATTACTCTGGGAGGTATTGAAAAACACTTGAAGGACAACACAGCCTCTGTGCCAACATAGCTTAGCTTCCTGAGAGGAAAGTTTGTCAAACCACATTTCTTCTTGTGTCAAGGTAACCCATGTTGCTGATCAAGGGAAACAAGTTGATATGATCTTTCTGGATTTCAGTAGTTTTTGATACTGGCTCTCTCAGGATCCTCCTGGACAAAATATCCAACACACAGCTGCATAAACAAATTATATGATGGGTGAGCAGCTGGCTCATGAGTTGGGCACAAATGGTTACAGTGAATGGGGTGACATCAGATTGGAAACCTGCAACTGATGGGGTTCCACAGGGCTCCATCCTCAGCCCTGTGCTCTTCAACATTTTAATAAATGATCTGGGTACAGAACTGGCATGGATACTAAAGAAGTTTGCAGATGACTGGGAGGAGATAGTGACTCCCTTGAAGGAACAGAGGCCCTGCAGAGAGACCTGAACAGATTAGAGGGCTGGGCAATCATTAACTCTATGAGGTTCAACAAGGAAAAGTGACACATTCTGCATCAGGAATGGGGTAACCCCAAATACAGGCTGGGGAATGAGATGATGGAGAATAGTGACACAGAAAGGACCTGGGGGTCATGGTCTGTGGCAAGTTGAATATCAGCCAGCAGTGCCCTGGCTGCCAAGAGGGCCACCTGTGTCCCGGGGTGTATCAGGCACAGCGTCACTGCCGGGCAAGGGAGGGGATTGTCCTGCTCTGCTCTGCACTGGGGCAGCCTCAACTCAAATGCTGGGGGCAGTTTTGGGTGACACAGTATGAGGGAGACTCTAAGATCTTAGAGAGTGTCCAAAGGAGGGTCATGAAGATGGTGAAGGGCTGTGACGGGAACCCATATGGGGAGTGGCTGAAGTCACTTGGTCTGTTCAGCCTGAAGGAGACTGAGGAGAGACCTCACTGCAGGTGCAGTATCCTCGGGAGGAGAAGAGGAACAGAAGATACTAACCTCTCCTCTGTGGTGACAGTGACAGGACTTGAGGAAATGGCTTGAAGTTGTGTCAGGTGACATTTAGGTTAAATATCAGGAAAAGGTTCTTCACCCAGAGGATGACTGGACGCTGGAATAGGCTCCCCATGGAAGTGCTCACCAAGCCCCAACCCTGAAAAGCACTTGAAAAGTGCTTGGACAACACTCTCAGGCACATGGTGTGACTCTTGGAACTGCCCTATACAGGGTCAGGACTTTGTCTTGATGATCCTTGTGAATCTCTTCCAACTCAGCTTAAACTGTGATTCTGTGAAGATGGGGCAGAGAAAATGGAAGAGAAGAAAAAACCACAAGTGAAAGAAATTCACCGTTAAATAGCAGCTCAGTGACCGACTGGTATCCCAGAACCTGGTTTTAATATCTGCTCTTACATCTTACCTTTGTTGCAGTGTGCTTTGTTCTAAGCGTGGGAGATAGCCAAATTTATTTCAACCTTTTTTTCAGGAACCAGATTATTATGCTCTTAGAGAGTGCTTTTTCTTTAAGACTCTCATGATGGTTTTTGTCCACTGTTTCTTTCTTTTTCCTGTTTCTTTCTCCTCTTTACATGCTGTATTGCTTGTTGAAGGTATTTGGGTATTTTACTGATAGGTGTATCAATTACGCAAGAAAGAGATATATCAGCCCTCCATTTGCCTGTTCAGCTTTGTAAAAGGACAAAGAATTCTACTGTATGCTTTCTCCTAATAGAATTTCACCAGCTCTGTATTTATCTTCAAGCTGTGTCATCTTGAATTTACTGTGTTTTTACTGAAGTCTTATGTGTCTGTGATGCAAGTTGGTTATTTTTGTTGCTTATACCTTGTTCCAGCATGCCTGTCTAAAAGCATTATTATAACATTTTTTTATTACATGGTAATGCTATAAATTCCCCACTTTAGATTCCTGCCAGTAGATAGGCTGACCTCAATGTGTTCTTAAGGTTTTTCTACCTGTGTATGCCAAGGCACTCTACATACTCTACAGCAGTTAGTGTATTCTTTGTCACCAATTTGTCATTTTTAAGAGGCTTTCTTTTCACAAGTGAAAAATGCCCATTCCTATAAAATAACCTCTTTTCAAGTAGTCAGCCTCCAGTTGTCAGTCTAAACTAAGGTGGTTAATGTGTTAGAAATGTAGCCCATTAAAGTATGGAATTGCCTTGTTACACAGACTCAGGACTGAGTTATTTTTAGACTTTAAACTTTCTTTATTGAGGTTTGGACACAGCATAATGCTCACAGGAGAAATGAAATCTCCCGAACAACGTGATCCAGCAACAATATGGATCACAACCGGAACCTCTGCTGTCTGACCCCCTTCAGGGCTTCCTCGGTTGGACCAGGAGATACTTCCTAAAACATTTATTGGCTTATTTCTTTTACTCTAGCTAATTGCTACTCTGTATAAGGACCCCAACACAAACATGTTTCTTCCTTATTGATATCTCTTAATATTTTGTCAATCTCAGCCACAAGCAAAACCGATATTAACTGCCTTTGTAGTTAAGACTTTCCTATGCGATCATTTCTGTATCAGCAAACATTTTAAAAATATTTTTGACAAATATTTTATTACTGTTCAAACTGACTGGACTGTTCAAACTGACAGGAACCACTGAGAGTAGTGTCTGGAAGTCATTCTCCATGCTGAGTGATATACTCAGAAGATGTCTTCAGAATCATCTAAAATTTTCATCAGCAGGGCTTCTGCACATTGTGAGTCATGAAGGTGGCCAGCAGTTCAGGCAGTCATCCTCTTCCAACTGTGTCCATTGTCTTCAGCCAGGTCTTTTCCCCACCTCTGCTGATCACCTCCTGCAGATGTCCTGTGCAACCCTCAAATTAACTGAGGTGTTTTTGGGTGCACCATGTGCACAAACTGATAACCAGCTGCATCACACATATCACTAAATGTCAGGATTGATTTTTCATACCTGTATCTCATTTCCAGTTTAAATTCCACAGGTCTGGACATGATATTTTTATTAGAATCATAATATTTTTTCTTTCTGTGTCTGTGCCAGATTCTGACTTCATATGGGGAACCATTTAGAAGTAGTTCTTAGCTGTTATTTTGAAATAGCCTTGTGGGTGTTCATGCTTTTTCCATTCTATGTAAACAAGGTTGTACTCCAGACTTGCTAGAGGCATCATGGTATTCCAGATTTGTTTGGCTCTGATTTAATCTTAGCCCATTTTTCTCATTTTACTTTCAGATGCTCATTTGGCACAGGCGATTCCTCGTCCATTTTAGTCAGCACAGGACTCTTCTATCAATATCCACAGAAAGTTTTGTCTCCTCCAGGATTATGCAAGTCCTTATCAGTGGTGTTCTCTCACAGTTTATTACTATGGATATATTGTTTTCCAACGTGCAATGTCAAATATCTCAGTAGAAATTGCATTTCTGTAATATACAGTGAATAGTTTCCTATCATTTGTGTCCTCTTTCAACTAAATCTATTGCAGCATTGCTTTGGTTTAAAGGGATTTTGCATTCAAACATTTTTTTAGAAGTATTTTTCCTTGGGAACCAACAGTCTGGAGAGGGCTTTCTTTCTAGCTAAAAATGTAAGCTAAACAGGCTGTTTGGTGGGGTTTTTCTTCCAATCAAAATGAGGGTGCTAACCAATATTGCTCGACTTGAGTAGAAAAGCAGCTGATCTATTAAAAATACTGTGTGCAGTGTCACCACAATATTCATTAAGCCATTACAGAGTGACCCTTGTGGGTATCTTCCAGCTCAGCTTAATCTGTGATTCTGTGACTCTGTGATTCTGTGACTCTGTGATTCTGTGACTCTGTGATTCTGTGACACTGTGACTCTGTGATTCTGTGATTCTGTGACTACTGTCTTCTTCCAAATCTGTAAAGCAATGGAGCCCTGTGCTTCATGCATCAGATTTTGGCACCCTGCTATGATCTGGTGTTATTTTGTCCCTCTGTGGTTTCCAAAATTTCTAAACACCCTTCCCTCCTTTTTNGTTCTTGACTACAGAACTGAGAAAAAGGAAAAAAAAAAAAACAGCAAAAGGAACAGTAAGGAAATGGGGTATAGCTGAAATTTTCCTCATGTACAAGCATGGGTCTTTCAGTCCCAGCTTACTCATTGGGTCTGATGATTAGGCTGGTGATGTGCAGTGGGGTACTTTTCCTCTGAGCACGTGATGGGGAAGTTGGCCCTTCTATGTCCAGGGAACCTCACTGTTTTCAAGGAAAATTAAATTTTGTGACAAGAATATACCCACTCAATTAATGTCTAATTTATAGACCTTATTGTACCAAAGTTGTCTTCATTTGTTTGTACCCAGATGCAAATGAGGCATCTGAGAATGATTCTGCTTTAATTAACATAAAGACTATTAATTCATGTTCATTTTTCCTCAGAGAAAATTCTGAAAATTCTCTGAATTTACAACAGACTACACAGTGAGTTATCCTTGTACTGAAGAATGTCTAGATATCAAATATGCACCATAATAAATGCTGGAGGTACGGACTCAGTATGCAAGTGAGGAAAATTCTGTTCAGTCCATTCTTACCTGTAACAGATACTGCAAAACATCATGATAAATCAATAATACTAGTAAGAATAAGAACAATACTTCCAGACACTTAAGTATAGTAGAGTCTTCTTTGTTTCTTCTAGATACTGCTAGCAATAGTGAAGATGTATATTCAGCATATCTTACAGTCTTGTACAAGACATGATGTAGGTAGCTTGTCGTTTGCTCTGCTTACATGCTTCCACGCTGAAAGGTTGAGGGCATTCTTCTTATATTTAAAGAAAGGTCTCCGCCCAAAATGTGGCCTAATCTGAGGCTATATTTCTCCCCCCTCACATATTCCTGAATCTGCCCTACCTTTTGGTTCTCACAATCACAGGAAGTATCCATTCTCATTACTGAAATGATTAGGTTTCTGATCCGCAGTTTTCCACACAAAGGGATAAAATTTAATCTTGTTCACATCACTGACCCAAGCTTAAAGTGTCTGCAAGTGCTATGTTGAATACTGAATGAAGGACAGGCTCTGTGTCAATCATCTAAGAGTACTGAATTTCAATCTTAGTGCTTCACAGGTCCCAGAGAAGTCACTTATGCTGGCTGGTAATGGCAAACTTCACTAGACTATCCCGCAACCATAATAAATATAGTTTTGTTTAATTTTCCTGTGTGTCAAACTGCTTCGCTGCACAGCAAAAATTACTTTAGCACACTAATCAGGGAAAATGAGAGTAATGCAGAGTCGTCCCATTACAACCTTCTTGACTGTAACATCCAAGAAGTGTCAAATGCCATTCTCTCTGCTTGCTTAAAAATTCTTTTATGCTGCTATAGCTTTTCAAAGAAAATAAGCTATGTTTGTCAGAAATAAATAAAAAATCAGTATGCAAATCTTTTTGATGTTACTACTATGTTGAACTGCAAGTAAATATGTGAAGGCACTTCATTTTCTCTACTCTTCTAACCAAAGCAGTTAAGATAACAAAACATTTTAAGTACTGAACATGCCTGAGATGAAAAGGGAAGAAGCACTGTAAAAAATTCTGGTGTGTATAAACCCAATCTTTCTTATGATATTGTTCTTAACAGGCAAATAGCTGTCAAAGGACTGTTTGTTGTAAGCTTATAAAAGCAAAAAAGTTCCAAAACCCTCATACTTTATTAATACTATAAATAACATCTACATGGTATGAAGACTAAAATATCTAAAATTAAAGACACGCTAATCCAAAAGTACCTTATTTTCAGAATGTCCAATCTCTTATTTGGACAGAGTCTGATCCAGTAGCAGGCAAATGGCTGATTTATAATAGCCTTCCTCAAGGTCTAAGGAACATTCTAATTTTTTCTCTCTCTCTTTATGGCAGGCCTGTGATAACTTAAGTCCCTCATTTGCATGAAAATATTATTCTGTAGCTTTGTTTCTAATGATAGTTGGTAAAGCCAAATCATAAAAAAAGAGCCCCAAGCAATCTTCAGCTTTTGCATAGAGCAGCATGTAAAGATACACAGACAGAAATGTTCATGGCTCTCTTACAATTATGTATGTTTAGTGTCTTGTTATGTGTCCTTGTTCCTTTTGACCGGGTTGTTGTTTTCCTAGGACTAGAGGTACACTCTTATAGGAAGAGACTCATCTGAAGTAGTGCCAAGCACCCACAGATCTACCCACAAGCCGCTTCTGAGAAACATTTATGGTAAAGGTTTGAATTCTTTCCACAGAACTATACTAAATATGGTTGGCAATATTTTTCTTCCTTAAACAGGATTTCTCCTGTTTAATGTCCACTTTAATTTCTTTCCCTGAACAGAATAAAATTCAAGCCTTCAAGCATAGTTTTTATATTTCACAAATGTGCTTCCCTTTCTTCTCAGCTCTTTTTGGAGCTACTAAATAGCAGTAATAATAAAAATGGCCCATGGCATTCCTTTGAAATTTCTTGACTTTCAATGTCAAAACCCAAATTCCCACTGCTCATCTCATTTAGATTCATAAACTTAAATTTGTAAATTCTTCAATCCCTCTTTAGGTATATGAAATCTAAATGTGTTATGTTTATTTTTTTTAATTAAAAAAATCTAGTTGAAACACTTGCTAACCTATATGCCAACAGCTAAGCTGGGACAGTTGAACTTTTGATATATTAGGTTTATTTTCACTAGAACCTTCTATGTTTTATTCTCTTTTCCCCACTGTTTCTGTATGTGTTGTCTTTTCTTGCACTAATGTACCTTCAATTGACACTTTTTCCTTTCTTTTTTTTTGCATTGTGGAACAGTCCACAAAATTTGAATTTTATCTTTCCTCAGTGATTTGGTAGAAGTCCAAAAGAGATTCATAACTCAGCTACATAAACACAGAGGAATAATTTACAATATTTGAAAGAAAGATAAAGGACTTTATTTATAATTCAGGTGTGGGTTTAATTTTTTTTAGTAGGGTTTCTGTTTTTATTTTTATATATAATTACATATAATCTCAATTGAGTTCAGTGGAAACTTTTCATTTAGGTTTTTCATTGTCCACACTTACACATACATGGAAGTTCTTCATAGGCAGAGTTTACATTTCAGTCATATTTTAAACACATACTAGATTTTATTAAAACATTTTTTCCCTTTATTGCTAAATTGTGGTCTATAATATCTGATTCATGCTTGTCCTTTCTGCCAGTCTAAGCCAAGTCACTCCTTTATGTTCTCTTTGATAACAGATCTATTGACTATGTAGTTCATTGTCTTAAACAGCTGATATAAGAGTGAGAACAAGCTCTGAAATCAGGCTGTCTTAATGCTTTACATAGTTAATAGACACTATACTTATTTTTCATTAACAGCTTTCCTGTTGTCTTGTCTGCACGGATCATAACCATATTTACAGCCTTTCTGGAACTCTATTTCCTGTTTCTCCTGTTTTACAGCAGTTTTTGCCTGAAAAAAGGCTCTGTGTGAACGTGGGGAAGGACTTTGTTAGATCAAGAAACAGTGTCAGAACAGAATAGTGATGAAATCTTTCTCTCAAACATCACACAGAATCAAAGATTAAGCTGAGTTGGAAGAGACTCACAATGATCATCGAGCTAAACTCCTGGCCCTGCACAGGGCAGGCCCAGGAATCACATAATGTGCCTTAGAGTGCTGTCCAAGGATTTTTCAAACTCTATCTGCTTGGTGCTGTGAGCATTTCTGTAGGGAGACTGTTCCAGTGTCCACCCACCCTTCTTCTGATATTTAACCTAAATGTCTCCTGACACAACTTCAAGTCCTGTCACTTTCACCACAGAGATCAGTGTCTGCTGCTTTTCTTCTCCTTGCGAGGATGCTGCACCTGCAGTGCGGTCTCTCCTCAGTCTCCTTCAGGCTGAACAGACTAAGTGACTTCAGCCACTCCCCATATGGGTTCCCGTCACAGCCCTTCACCATCTTCATGACCCTCCTTTGGACACTCTAAGATCTTAGAGTCTCCCTCATACTGTGCCACCCAAAACTGCCCCCAGCATTTGAGGTGAGGCTGCCCCAGTGCAGAGCAGAGCAGGACAATCCCCTCCCTTGACCTATCCTGATAGAAGACAAAGGCTCAGAAAGCAGAAGAAAATTACTTTGTCTCACTTTTTCATATGTAGCTTATGTATTTAGCCATTTTTAACCATAATTTAACCAATCACATAGTTGTAATGACCATAATTACATTTTTTTTCTGATGCCTAATCAGAATATTGGCATGATTTCAGTGGCTGCTCTGACAACTGTTTGTTTAAACCAAAAGCTAAGTTTTCTAAATCTGTTTTTGAAGTTAAATTCCATGTTTCTTTTTTCTTTTTCTTTGAAATCACTCATCAGGAATACTATTTCTAAAGGTACACATTGTTGCAAGTGAATGAAGGTACGTGCAAGAAATGCAAGAAGGTATTGATGAATATATTCAGAAATACATTCTTGGAATTTCTGGGATATAAATACTTCCCAGATGATTTTATTCACTGATTTATTAAGAATTCATGAAAACTTTTTCACATTTACTTCCCACACATCCACATCTTAATATTTTGCTCTGCCTATATCATTTACAGATGTATCAAAGGGACTCGGCATGGAATTTCAAAATGCTGTATTCAGACACTTCATTAAATATAGATTATTCACATATTGCTGCTTAAGGAAATAACATATACTCATTAGAAGGCTTCAGAAAATCCAGTTAAAATAAGAAAGGCTTGATGGATAAATGTTATGTGGCCTATAGCATATGTATCTGTTGTACATATCTTTCAGCTTCCCAGAAATGGACTGGCTATTGCAGATGACAACTGTTGAATTAAAAAAATATATATATATTGCATGCAAGTTTTGGTGAGCAGACTCACCATAATTTGTGGCCTCATTCTCCAGCTACTGTGGCTGTGCCTCTCAGTGCGTTAGCAAGAACTAATGTAGAATCTATATCCAGACTGTGCATTCTTTGATCTGCTAAGCTTTTAGTTCTCCCTTCTCCTAGCAACAGGAATATGAAGGTTCTATACAGAATAAGATGAAATATAATATATTAAATTGAGGTATCCTATTTTTTCCACTTCGCTATCTTTCACTTTTTGCAGAATTATTTCCAAGTTGCTATCAGGGAATGACATATTTTGTTGGACTGGAGACAATGTGTAAGATTGTTTTAGCTGTTAAAATTAGACTAAATACAAGCAAACATACAAGAGTTAGACTGTGGAGCCCATTTATATCAAAAAAAGCTTTATTCATTTTCTTGTTTGCTTGCTTTTTCACATTTAAACATTTTGCACATACATCTGTAGGCTGCTGGGAGATGACAAGATAAGTGGGATGTATGGGTGGACAAAACCATGCCATCACAGAGCTGATATGCAAGTGTGGCTTGTGTTACCAGACTGCTGCTGTAGCGCTGTGCACAGCTGAGAATTCTATGGACTTGCCACGAGGGCTGAAGACTTTCCAAACCTCAGGTGCAGGCTCTCTTCCATGCGCCTCACATCCAAGCATCTTTCACAAAGAGAGATGTACTGAATGAGGTGCTGGATGATCTTATGGATTCTCTTAGTAAAGCTCTAGAAATTGTGAGGAAATTAAAAGTCCTCAGTATGCGATTTTATTTTTAACATTCTTTTTCTATTTATTCTTTGCTTTTTTAAAAATCATCCAGTGTCCCAGCAAGAGAGCAATGTGGAAAGACAATTGTTTACCACTACAATGGGGAGATAAGACCTGTTAATTTCCTCATTCCTTTATTGTTGCAAAAATAAACTGCCTCAAATATAGCAGAAAAAAGAGCAAGTTTCTTGAAAGATTCAAAAAGAAGAATGAAGAGATTTTTTTTCCTTCCCCTCCCTTTTTTTTGTTTAATTACTTTTACTCCTGAGTGTCTGTGACTTGTAGTCTACACTACTGTTCTGAATACATGGTTTCTGGCAGAGTAAGTTGTGAAAATACGGCACACATTTGCAAGAGGCTAAAATTAAATCTCTTAATAATAGCTTTGTGTTGAATTGTAAAGGCAGACATTGTACTGCCAGCAGTAAGTAGACAACTTGTGCAGCTCATAGTTTAGGGATGTCATGGTCCCCACATGCAACAAGTTCATAGCAGCAGATGTTGGAAACTGAGACACTTCATCAAGCACAACTTGTTTTCTACACACATTACTTTGGAAATCCAGGCTGCACTTTGTGCTCATCTGGGTTTGATGGTTTTCAACAACATTACTCTGACATAAGTGACAGTGACACTTTGTTCTGCTGATGTACTTATTTTCCTTTTGTGTAAGTACACAGATGAAGCTTTCACATAATTTATGTTCTTTAATTGTAAAAAAGGGCTTGTGATGAAATGTGAGAGGCAACAAACCTCCTCATGTCACCACAGAGTAGCTGAGGTCATTCAGATGACAGCAAAGATTGCTTACAACATATGAAATCTACAATCCTTTTGGAAGAACTCCAAAGCATAAATATTCACATGAAAATGCTATTCGTTGTATGTTTTCTTAACAAACAAGGACACATTTTCAAGGTCATTTTAGTAGTGATAAGAAGTGGTTTTCAGTGGTTTTCTGTTGGAGAGCTAAATATTTTTAAAATCTGGTATTTTTTTTATCCATTAATACATTGACTATCCCCCTTCCCTCTCACCAAAAAAAGGGGGAAAACCTCAAGACACAAAAGCTAAGTTAACTTTAGTATTTTCTTGAGGGAGAGAACAGGAGAGAGGGGAATACCAGAGCATTACTATGGCTCTGTTGCTAAATATTCCAGGCTGTATTTTCCTTTGGTTAAATTGACCTGGTTTTCTGGTTACCTGAATTTTTTGCATCATCCAGAAAGCTTGTTTTGGTTGCACTTTTCTGAGACCATAATGCAGGCAAATAAGCATAGAGCTGCTTTGTGCTTTCTGAGCTTATGAGTACAGTGCAATGATCTTTCTTTCTTAAGAGTCAAACCTAATTTTCTGATGGTCATGCCCATGAGATAATTCATCCTCTATGAGGTACCATACACTTTCAATCAGTGGAAAGAAACTGGAAGACAGTTTTATTTAAAAGGCTTATTTGTTTTCTTTCTCATTAAACTGAAGTGGTGATTTTTTAACAGTCAGAACAGCCTCCATTACATTAGGAATGGATAACATAGGCCCCTGGAGTGGATGTATAAATATATATAAACACCCATGTGCTTAAGCATGCATGTGTACATGCAAATGCATATAAACACACAGATATGGACCTAAAATAAGTGGGAAAGAGAAATGTAATTTGAAGAAGGAGGTTTGTAAACAAGCATGTCAAAGGGATTTCAAAGTTCGTAAAGGCGCTGTCAGTTGGAGAGCATGCTGTTATTTTTCCATATGTGATTTACTGAGGATTAGAAAAATAATCCTGTAATAAGGATTAGGTGCTAAACAACTGAAATGAAAAGAGAGGAAGAAATAATCTTGACTGGCCATTTTTATGTAGATGAGATGACAAGCTGCATCCACATCTGCGGTGTCCCACTCTTAAGGGGCAGTGAGCACCCAAGATTCACAGATGCTCATGGTTGAAATTAAGGACAAAATATCAGAGGGTCTGCAAAAGTTTGCAAAGTTTTATTAGTAAATAATACACTTGGCATGAAAATTGGCATTTTAGTCCCTGATCCTAATAAAATAACACAGCATTGGGTATTGGATCAAGGACTAGGGTGAGAAGTAAGAGAGGCAGAGAGACGGCGAGGAATTAAAGAAGGGGAGAGAGAAAAANAAAAATGAGAAAGAGAGAAAAAGAGAACAACATTCCTGGTTCCAGTGTAGTTTACAAATGATGAGCTGTCCTGCCTGCACAAAGGTATTTATCCCAGGAAGGTGCTGCCTTACCTATTTATGGCCCCCTTCCCCCACATCCTGTTCTTTCTAACAGCTTGTTATTGCCATCAGTCTCTGGCTGTTTTTGCCAACAGTCCTCAGTTGGCTGGACAGTTGGCTATTGGTGTTTGAGAGCTACACATTAGCCCCTTATCTTTTGGGCTTCTATACCTCTCTCATGTCTGATCTTCTGCTGGTCCCTGCACAATTTATATCACATTGTCAGTTTGCAGTTTCATATGATGATTTATGAAGTGGCTGGAGATTTCCCAGAAGGAAACACTGTGTGTTACTAAGTTTGCTGGTCTTGTTTAGCCCACTTTGTCCTTTGCCTTAGATTCATCACTGCACTACAGCATGTATCCTGCAGACTTGGGGAATAGTCAAGAGATAGGGAAGAGAATGTTGAGGGTTTGTTCTCTCCTCACTCTCCTCAGTGGGCTCAGGCCCAACTTCCATTTCCTCTGGCAGCAATTTCCTATTTTTCATACATTCTACATAGACTTCCTAATGCACCATCCTAATTTCCCTCATTCACTCAGAGAAATTATCTTTTTTTCAATTAATTTCTTTTCTACCAGATTCTTTCATTTGCTTTGATTGCAAACTAAATTTTCTTTGACTCGAGCAATGTCTTTAGAAATAACTGTCTTTGAGGACATCTCAAACATTCAGTCTTCTCACTGAAAACTTTACTACTGTCAGCATTTTTCTAAAGCATTAGAAATTTATGGATAGTATTACCAGCATCCTTATGTGGAATACCTTTAGAATATATTCCTGTCACATACTACTGAATAACTTTACTCAGATGAAGCTTTTACCTTTACTGAGAGAATTCAAGAACATACCAAGGGCTTTTGGCCCTCTTTAAGAGGTTACAGCTCCTTCATGGGCTGGGCAAAAGAAGCAAGAGGATATTTTAATTATTCATTTAAAATTTTGTCTTCTATGCAGTGCTGAAGAACATGATCATTGCAAGGAGGTGCATAAGCAAGGTGAATATATATGTATTCTGACTCTGGAAATCAGTCCAGCTGTCAGGTAATAAAATCAGATTTTACAAATACAAGAGACTGTATGTTTGCTGCAGGAGCTCATCTAGAAGTGAAGTAGAGGATGCTTTGCCTTCTAGGAGCATTATAGTTTTTCAGATCTCTAACTGAATGTTCTTGAACAAGACTTGAACTGATGAAAGGAAAAACGTCCAAAACCAACATATTACATGAAAAAAAAAAGGTTGTGCAATTGAAACCCATACCAAAATTCTAGCAATGCAGCACATTGGCTAGGCTTTTCTGCGCGGGGACCTTATCCATACAGGTTCTTACTCTGTATTTCTCTGTGTTGAAGGTTCTTTGAACTTCTCCCAGGATTACTCAGCAGCTATTCTTCATGCTTGTGTCTTATCAGGATTTAGGCAGTTGTAACCTCAGCACTGGGAAGTCTTAACAGTCAGTTGCACAGCTGCAGGGATCAGGACTTCAGAGGATGTTGGAGATACTTGACAGCTGTCTTGAATGACACCAGCTGAGACCAGAACTACTCGGGTAAGTGGTGAATATGTTGGTTATGAAAAAAAAAAATCAAGGGATAGGATGTTCTACTCAAGCTTGGTATTTCTAAGCTCAGATTAAAAAAAAAAAATCATTCACTTCTGAAGTCTCTGCCACTTCTTCCATGATGCTTTTCCTGCTCTCTGTACCAGAAAAATAAAAATCTGCTTCATTATCACCAAAGAGAGTACTATTGCTTAGTATGGGTAAAAATGCAGTCTGGCTGAGGAGAAGATACCATAGGTTTTGCAGCTTAACCTGTGTTTTCGTTGTATCCTGCTAACCCGGGGCATTTCATAGGCACAGTAACAGCAGTATTGACACTGTCACTTGAAACAGAACTTTGCTCTGTCCTGAGTTAAAAGGCATTAGTGGGCCAGTGTGTAGGTTTAAAACACAGACTGCCATAGCTCTTATTGAAACTGTGGCTTGTGCAAAGCCAAGACCGTCAGGTTCAAAAGAAAATGTGATCAAGCCTCTCCAGGCATAAACAAGTTATTGAAGAAAATAGTTTGGAGTTGCCTAAAGCCTTGTAGGTTGGAGTTAACACAGTAAATTAAGCAAAGACTTCACTTTAAAAAAGGACAGACACAATATTAGTAATTTGTGCTTGATGGATAAAGAAGTCACAATTGAGAATTGCATGTGAAAGCTTGAAAGAAAGTTATTTACTTTTTTTTTTAAACTAGAATAATTCCTGCAGAAAAGCCATTAAATGGAAAGATTCATAAATATTGTCCGTATTTACTGTGTATGTGTCAACCTCATCAATATGGCCAGGGATTTTATTTTATTTTATTTTATTTTAAG